>CM049831.1:24464547-24512047 GCA_027422435.1 Schizopygopsis pylzovi
ACACAGTCACATTACACAAAAAGCATAAAAGGGACCACTTTAAATAATCAAAAAGAAGTATGCATCCTCTGTGAACAGACTACGTGTTTTTGTATTTTGATGAAAGGTGCCAAACTTTTGCAAATCCAGGGGTGTGCATTTAAAAAAGTACATTTGGATTTCATGCTGACTTTAAACTATGTATATATTTTAGCTTTGCAATCAACAGAACATTGCTCCAAGACTGGAACCAATGAATGAAACGCATGAAAACGTATTTCAATATTTAAAAGATCCCACAGATGCTTCCCTTTCTTGTTTGAGAGGTTCTGATGTGAGGGAAGATGTATTAAGAAAAGGTTTGAGCCACAAACCAAATCAATGAGAGAAAAGATTTTGGTTGGATCTCATGAAATATTAAAGTGTTTACAAAAGCACTTGTGCAGCAGGAGCTCTCATCTCCGCAGGCCTGCCACCTTTTATCTGGCCAAATGTTATTCGATGGTTTATCGTTTGCTTTCTAACTTCAGCTTTACATTTTTGCATTATGTGCGAAATACAGAGAGCGTTGTCATCTTTGCTGATGCTCATCTTCAAACACATGTAATTTCACTAAGTGCTTTGAAATTGAGTGAGGTATGAAATCAGTTCGCCGTGTCAAACGTCATTTGAAGCAGAGAGTCCAAAGGGTTCTTCACAGTGGAAATGTGTCTTAGAAAAGCTGGCATTCCTCTGAATAACCCAAGCTGGCATTCTGAATATGGGTAAAGCGTGTTTCTGAAGGACCCCCTCTAGCATGAATCACATTCCCCTGATCACAGACACAGAGAGACCACAGACATCTGTCTCTTAACGTCCTTCTGCTTGGCATCTAAAACCAGAGCAAATAAAACTCACTGATACCCGTTCAAACATGCACCTGCTCTGTGCAAATACACTTTTCTCTTTTTTTACTCTGCTTTCATGTAAATTAATAAAAAAAACACATGGGCTCTTTTGAAAATACCATTAAAACACTGCAATAACCGATTTGATTGATTTAAAAAAGCTCATTAATATTGACACTCATCATCACAATGACTTAACACCGTAATACACATCATACATTCACATCATATATTTAGATTTAGTCCAAAATGCAATCTTAAACCCACTTATCAAGTGTTGTCATCAAATGTTGACATTTTTATGGAAATATATAAATGACATGCCAAGTATATATTATTTCTGATTCAATAAGGAAAAACTGTTTTAACCAATCATTTCAAATAGCTTTTTGTTCTGAGATACTAATATTTCAGAGCACTTAAACATAATTTACTTATTACAATCTGAATATGATATTGAATATCTGAACATTTACTTTGTATGGGTAACTGTAAAACAATAAATAATTATATTTTTTAATTTAAATTATATATTTTTTTTAATAAAATTATGCACAGTACATGTGCACTTTAATTCATGTATTTACATTAAACATGTTACTTTTTTTCCTGGAAAACAAGATAATAATATTAATTAAAAATATATAAAAAACACTCATGCAGAGCCTAAAAAAACTCAAGCATTCATCCACAAAATTATTTCAGCAAGATATAACACAGTACTCTTTCCACACACACACACACACACACACACACACACACACACACACACACACACACACACAACAACACCAGCATTTGAGTGCATCCCTCAAGAGCTGTTCTTATTCATGAAGGATTACCCATAATGCACTACAACGTACCACATCACTACAGCTTCTCTTTGTACACTTTATTTGAAATACCTCGTACCTACGCACAAGTCCATTCCTGAAACTAAGTGTGTGATGGATGGAAGACAGAGAAGAGATGCTTGGATGGAGTGATGCATGAAGAGAGTTTTAATAGAAACACTGCCACTCAACATCCCAAAGATATCGTGGTCTGATCTCATTAGCTGCCACTTAGAGGACCATAACAACTGCAAGCTGCTTGTCCTGAAGACCTGCTTCACATCTTCAATCCTTTCCCATCTATCTGCCTTGCACTCTTTCCCTGCTGTGTCCTTGTGAAAAAACATGTGCTTAATTCTACTGAATGTGCACATGTAGTGTGCTTGAAATCTTACAACTATATTTTTAAAAAGACAGTACTTGCATAAGACACGTAAAGAGAATGCACTTTCATGACTGTTTCTTAACACACTTAAGTACACTTTTTATTAAAGTGCAATTTACAATGTCAAGACTGTTAGGTACATTATAAATCGTTGTTTTATTAATCATGTGTTGTGCTCCAAAGAAGTGCACTTATTTTAAAGTAAGGCACATGCAAATCAATTGATTTATTAACTTGTGTTATTTGACATTACAATAACTACATTTAAATGTAGTAATCTGCATCTTGCATCAATGCAAATGTGTGATTATAAATGTGTTTTCAATACATAAAAAAGGAAAAGTGTATTTTAGTTAACCATCAGTACGTCTGGCAGTGCAGTTTAAACCAGAATTATGCAACAACCCTGGAAAAAAACGTAGTTAAGTGGGTCAAAAAACACTTTTAGGTCCAACCAATTGCATTTAAGTTAATACTTTATTTGTAGGTGTCCCTGCTACATGTCACATGTACTTACTAGTATAATAACAATAAATTATGCATAATTCCAAGCAATTAACCCAAAGCCAAAACGTAATCCTAGCCATTTGTGACCCTGGACAACAAAACCAGTCTTAAGTAGCATGAGTATATTTATAACAATAACCAAAAATAGCCAACATTTTTATTATGTCAAAAATCATTAACATATTAAGTAAAGATCGTGTTCCATGAACATATTTTGTAAATGTCCTACCATAAATAAATCAAAACTTAATTTTTGATTAGTAATATGCATTGCTAAGAACTTAATTTGGACAACTTTAAAGGTGATATTCTCAATATTTATATTTTTTGCCCCCTCAGATTCCAGATTTTCAGAAAATAGTTGTATCTTAGCCAAATATTATCATATCATAAAACCATGCATCAATGGAAAGCTTATTTATTCAGCTTTCAGACGATGTATAAACCTCAATTTAAAAAAATTGACACTTTAGACTGGTTTTGTGGTCCAGGGTCACATATAGTAAATACATGTAGTTAACTGATATTACTCAGTACATAAATGTATAATTACAGTGTAACAAGGACAACTTCAAATAATGTGTAACCGCAGTGTTACGCTGCAGAGTAAATTTATTATACATTTAAAAACATTTCAATTTTTTCAAAAGTTTGCAAACAAATATTTTTTTTCCACAAGGTTGAAGATAGAACACTTCAGAAGTAATGCTTTAGCAAAGACAAAAGAGGATTTGATCTGAAAATACATTTTGATAAACAGAAATAAAGTAAAATAAATGCAAGACTAAAATAAAACTCAAGTAAATGAGCTATCCTGAAATAGTCTGACCTGTTTTGTCTGTGTGGGAGAAGTTCGCTCAGCAGATTTTGCTAATTTGAAGATGTCTTTAACACTGCTGAGCTGCGGCGGCTTTGTCGAGATGCAACGCTGTCATCTGTGTTCTGTCATCTGAGCTGGAGAATCAACAAGCGGCAGAAACACTGCAATGTTTCTGCTTATTTTAGATGTGAAGTACTTTGTTAATGTTATGTTAATTCCTGAACTGATTTCTTTGTAATTAGTAAAACTGAAATTAAAAAACATAAAAACAAAATAAACATGTGTTTATGACATAAAAAATAATGCAACCAACAAATCCATTGCAGAAACTAATTAAACTGAAATGAAAAGTACATTTAAAAATAGCATTAAAACAAAATAAATGTTAAATGCCAAACTAAAATAACCTCCCTCAGCTCTACATCAGCCAATTTATCCTCCGTGCCCATCTAAGAGATACCTGGCATGAAGATGCCATTTGAGTGTGTGAGTGTGTGCATGTGTGTGTCTGTGCTGGCTAATTGACAAGATGGACGTTTGTCATAAATAGTGCCTCAGTCCACCGGGTACCATTATATAGTCATTTCCTGGTTTAATGTGTATGGAGAGTGTTCATTATTTGTGACAGATGGACTCTTCTCTTCCTCTTTGAATTCCTGCTCTCAGAGAGCCGAATTAGAATCTACTAATCGAACAGGACCTTTACAGTCATTTCAATTTCATCTATTCTGCACACACAAACACGCATGCACACACACACACAGGCACGCACGCACGCATGCACACACACACAGAAAAAGCAGGTCAAAATGATCCACTAGACTCTACTAAGGTAGACTTTTTGTTCTTGTTTTGTTAGTATTACTTATTTCCCAACAGCCCTCTTATATTTTTATACACCATAAACAGACATAATTTTATTTTTCATGACCATCTCTCTGACTGCATTTTAACCAAGCACAATGTAACATCCAATCACAGCCAATCACAATTTATCTGATGTTTAACATATAGCAAGCAATGTGGACCAATGAGGTTCAATTGTGGGTGGGGCCACCTAATGAATGAATTAATTATGCATTTATATAGCACTTTATTATGTATTGCTGTACACCCAAAGCGCTTTACAATCATGTGTGTGTGTGTGTGGGGGGGGGGGGTCTCCTCAACCACCACCAGTGTTCAGCATCCACTTGGATGATGCGACAGCTGCCACAGGACAACGACACCAGTGCGCTCACCACACACCAGCTACAGGTGGAGAGGAGAGAGAGTCATTGAGCCAATCAAGTGGATGGGGATTATTAGGAGGCCATGATTGACAAGGGCCAGTGGTGGAAATTTGGCCAGGACACCGGGGTTACACCACTACTCTTTACGAGAAGTGCCCTGGGATTTTTAATGACCACAGAGAGTCAGGACCTCGGTTTAACGTCTCATCCGAAAGACAGTGTTTGTTGACACTATAGTGTTCCCGTCACTATTCTGGGGCGTTAGGACCCACACAGACCACAGACCCCCTGCTGGTCTCACTAACACCTCTTCCAGCAGCAACCTAGTTTTCTCAGGAGGTCTCCCATCCAGGTACTGACCAGCTCAACCCTGCTTAGCTTCAGTGGGCAACCGGTCTTGGGCTGCAGGGTGATATGGCTGCTAATGTGATGCAGCAAAAATATAGACCAATAGGTTAATAAAATGTTCAGTTACAGGGGGGGGGGGGGGGGGGGATATCATGGTTAGGACACCCAGCTATTTTTTTTTATCAAATGTGAATTCTAAGATAAGTCATCTTTAAAATAACTCATTTGTATGTGAAAGAATATATGAGCTTGTGTGTCTTTGCAGTATATGCTCATAGTCAATCATTACATATGCTCTTAAGTAAGTATTACTGGCAAAGCACACACATGACCTCTTTTGGCACTGTGCAGCATTACAGTGCTGCATTCCATTAGAAGCTCACTGCTTCCGTCACTGCAGAAATGATCTGTGACGCATATATACAGGGAAAACTAGACATCTGTCATACTTCATTAGGTTCCTTGCTATCCTTGAAGACTTGACTCCAAATAATGTGTAGCTAAAATGCAGAAATCATGTGGATAAAGATGATACCTGACAGATTACTGAGATGCTCCTATAAATAACATACAGTTGAGGTTCAAAAGTCTGAGGGATTCGATGCTAAATTAAGCTAAGAAATTTAGCTTATTGTTTAATTTTTACTGACCTTTTCACTTACATTGTTAAAATATTACACTGATTGTATATTTTGTAATAAAAACAACTGCTAAAGTTCAACCAAAAACCTAAATAGAAGCCTTTTTTTTCTAAATGTGCACTTTTGAACTCCAGTGTGGATATGAAATTTGTGTTGGTTTGACAGACAGTGCTCTGGCTTTAACAGAAACATATTTTATCTCTACAGCAGCTGTTGATGACATGAATGCATGAATTATTCTTTTGTGCCACAACGAAGGCATGCCAGTCTGCGTCATGCCCTCTGTCATTCCTGCTGGTGAAATCAGAGGAAACTGCCACCGAATCTTTTCTCTTATCTTGCACACTGTATGTTCTATTGCCCGACTAAACAGAAATGTGCTGCAGGATGACGTATTACACAAATGAACCAAATGAAACGCAGACGGTGCCGTCCTCAACTCCAGAAATCCTTCTCCTGCTTCAGACGGTCCACAGCATCACTGCAACGTCACGCATACTCAGATACACAAGACTCCAGATGTTTCACCACAGCTGTAAACGCAATATGGCAACAGGTACCAAGAGCTTTAAATGAGCCATACTTAATTTAATACATGGTTACTTTGTTATAGCTGTTCAAACATGGCTAAAACGATTACACAGTCTAACAACATCAGGCAGCCATATGTTCTGTACACTTGTAGGTTAAAATGATGAAATAAACCTCTTGAAAACAATGGAACAAAGATACGTTTTTTTGGCCTAATTGAAATGCATCAATTAGGGATTGACATCAGAGTCATTGCACGGACGTTCTAGTTAAGCTTGTAATGTGTATTTTCTTGACACTCCACAAAAAAAAAAAAAACTGATATTACAATAACAAATGAATATTTAATGGCTCACAGGCAGCAAATGCAGGCGCTTAAATAGGAGTGGCACTGATTATTCCTTTTACAAATCTAGTTTATCACATTATGTTCCTATCATAATATCTTAATTTACAGATAAACATTGGGACAACAGGAATAGCTTGTTAACTGTGTTTGAATGATTTGGTTTTGTTTCTGTATTATTCTTAATTCCAGCTACAGTATGTGTGGAAATCAGAATACATTTCACTGTTTGCAAACTAGACCTTTTCTTCCACTGCAGACACATTTTCATTGAAAGGAAGCTGTAATTTAGTACTCCTTTACACACTTTACTAAAAATAAAACCGCCTTAGCGTGGTAGGTAATCATCTCAACATTCAGAGATCATATTGCAAAGAGTCTTTTATGAGGCACTTTCGCCAGCTTGAAAGCAAAGTAAAAATCATCATTCATCATCTAGTGATACCTAATAAAACATTCAGCTGATGACCTCATAGCACTATTAAAGAAGGATTTTTATGCCACACTGCATGAGATGAATCTATTTGACAGTTTCTGCAGCATTTAAGAATTGTTTCGCTTTAAACTTAAATCCCACAATCGTGTCTAATGATTGAACATCCAGCTTTGATACACTGAGCCACGAGTATCTAAATTAAGTTATTGTCATTTTTCAGCACAAACACAACAATATAAATTAGTGGAATTATTGATAGTTTCTTATGAGGTACCTTTTACAAGAAAATATTATTTCAGTCTTTCTCCTTCAAAATGTAACATTTCATTCCTTTTTTAAATCTGAATCACAGAAAAACTGGTCACAGACTCAGATTTTTTAGCTTTAGACTATAATTCCATCCAGTTGAAGGATATCAAACATGAGCTGATTTTAGAAAACATTGTTTTCTTTTGTCATGTCTCTCCTAGCAACAAAGCATGTGTGTCTTTGTGAGTTTGTTGTGTTCAGAATGACTTAAAAGCCTTTAAGTGTGTGACGCCCAATTTTTCCTGTGTAGCTATTTACAAAGTCAGCAAGTGTATGATGCCTACGGCCCAATTTACTAACAGCCTGCACCAAAGTAAACCTTAGGCGAGTAACTAAGTTTTGTGGTAGTCACTCAGGTTACTAGTATTTGCATGTCTTAACCCTTAAATATCTTAAGCCTCTGTTGTTAGCCTATTACACGCACATGAATAACATCGACCATATTCGCTAATTTGCGCTGTTCTTAGATTGCTTTGTTTAGTAAGGCAATGATCTGGCTGCTTCGGTGTTCTTTAATTCCCGTTTTGTCAGTAGATTACCTTCAGAAATTTCCACCCCCATTGATACTTTTATGGGATTGCAGCCTCACACTAATTTGCCCTGTTTAGTATGTCTAGCCCTTATGTTTTAAAAGCTGTTTAGATTTTAAAAGTAATGCAGTGTATTCCAGCCTTTACTTGCCATTTCTTTTTAATTCATTATGAAATTTGACTAGCAAATTGTGGGTGAAAATTGTTTTTAATCAAAAAAAATTGTGCATCTGCAAAAATGTACGTTTCAATATCAATGCCTTTAGATGTACATGCAGCAGTAAGACTGTTAACAGAGCGCTCACAACCTGCATGCAATGTAAAGCATTGTGCCAAGCAAATTGCATTCAGCAGATATTTTGAGGGTGTGTTTTTGTTGTTATTTGACTTGCACAATTCCTTTAGTGAATTAGCATTAAATGCATGCAAATAAACAGTGATATAAGCAGCCACAACTCAATCCAAGTGTATCTCCCTTCGTTTCCTAAAAAGTACAAGGAGCAAGAAATATTCAAGCTTTTCGGTGGACTGCGGGGACGCTCTGTTGGTGTCCAGGTTTGTCAGACAGTGTTCTGTAAAATAATATCCGAGAGACTGCTGGACTGGAGCATGTATGATGCTGGATGTTTGGAGAACAAGTTCAGATGTAATGGCCCGAGGAAAAGCCCGAGCAGGTGAGGTTTGTGCTTCGGTTAGATCACTCAGATGAAGTGGAGAGCATGAAGCTTCTCCTATAGGCCAAACAGGTGTAGGCGGCTTTGAGAAGCCTCTCGGTTTCTCTCCTATCCCCGCGCTCTCTCCACGAACACAGACCCACACAATTTGGGTTTTCTGTCAGCGGTAAAATGATAGAATGCTACAGGTAGCCTGAAGAGACACATTTTTTTTGTCTGTGTAGCTACCGATACATCACGTATAACAAGTATAAGCACCCCAACAGCATGTAGCACCATCCATCACGGCGGAGTGGTGGTTACCGTACACACGGCACCGCTACCGCAACAACTGCTGATGCTAGAGAGCGAGCATCATTAAAGAGAGCACAGAATGATGGGAACGCATTACAGTGTGCTATATAACAGGATTTGTTCTTCGCTGGGCCGAAAACAACACCTTTCTGTTAACTGGGCTGTTGTGAAGCATTCGATGGCCTTCGTTGCACTTCGATTTCTATTTAATCCTTAATCTGCTAAATAGTTAATGCCAAATTGACAACAATTATGAGCAGCTTAACTGGCACCGGCACCTTGGGAAAACCCGACGCTATTGTAGGGAAATAATTAAACACACAATTAGTTTGGCAGCTTAAGACGGGAATAATAATTATTTTAAATACCTTGATGCATTTCTGAAAAGTGCAAGGACAACAAGCATGTATTTAACGATTCGGCTCCCTTCCTCGTGTCGCTTTCCTGTCTGTGATCATGTGTCGTGGTAAGTGTCTTTAAGGGAGCGTGACATCAGAGACAGTCCCCTAAAGGAGGTCGGATTAGGCCCTTTCTCTTGAGAGAGAATGACTGTCCTTAATTATGCCGGTATGCATCATCAGTCTCTGGCTGTTTTCTGCACAGAAGGACAGTGTGGAAGTATGTTTATGTATGTGCGTGGGGGGTTGGAATACACTGATGGATTTATTAACTGCTAAACAGTTGCAAATCTCATCACATCGTCTCCTGAGAGCAGTGTCCATCCGGGAGAACTCTCATCAGGGAGATTTCCCGAGAGAGAAGTGAGCAGTGAACGCATATGCTCTCTCACAAACACACTCTCGTATGCATCTAGAGACGCCGACCGCAGTGAGTCACTTTTAAAATGCTGTTGATGTAATTAATTCTAATGACTCGGAATCTGCCGCTGCTAATATGGTTCTGATTGTAGAATTACACTAATCAAGAAGCAGAAATGACAAGTAAGAGCTCACTCTTCAAACTCTCAATGCATTTCAAGGCATAGATGATAGTTCACCAAAATTTTTTTGTTATTGTTTTGTTATTTACTTACCGCAATAGTCATTATGACACTATTTTATTCTGTGAAACATAAAAAAAGATTTTAGACAATGTTCAAGCTGTTCTTATCTATACATAGAGTAGATGATGAATTATATATATATATATATATATATATAGAGAGAGAGAGAGAGAGAGAGAGAGAGAGAGAGAGAGAGAGAGAGAGAGAATAATAAAACATATACAGTAGTCGCTTGCCATGTCACAACTGATCACATGAGAACCAGTGATATTTGGCATCAGTGATCAAACCTGATGTTGATGTACCAAAATGAAGCATGTTAAACCATAATACAGATGTAACTGCCACATTTGGTACTTAGACCTAGAAATATATTCATATTGTAATATCAATACTCTGGCTCATATAAATCTTGCTCACGGGACCAGTATGAAAGCATATTTTTAATAAGCAACAGATTACTGTACGTCTCAGTATATAACTGCTTAGTACTGCAAGTATTGATCAGTTTTGATCAACTGGTCTCTCAGCGCAATTGATACCATCTTCTCAAGGAGAAGTCTGGGTTCTGGGGAACCCGTTTGTCCCGACGGGACGTTCGCGGCCGGATATACGAGGGATGCATGGGAGAGGTGGCAAATCGTATGTCTCGCGGATCTTTCCGTGGAGGACGCTGAGGATATCTACCTTTTCGGCACCATGATAACAGGTATTCTGCTGATTGGATTAGGCTTTGCCCTGGGTTATCGGAAAATTCGGAAGACGGGAACAGCTGTCCAAAGTCTCACAAGGCTGCCCGTTTTGATTGAAGCCGTGGGAAAGAGCGGTCAGCAATGAGACTGAGACTATAAACCGGAATATGGATGCCATCATGTTGAAACTCACGGCTTTGCAAGTGAAAATTGATGATTTCAGAGACCTGAATGGACAGAAAGAATAAGCTGTGAAGGTATGCAGCTGTTCGCCCCAAAAGACACAACAAAATTCAATCTTATCTTTTCTGGCTCCCCCCGTACCGGCTGGCTTTGGCCAAGGTCATGCTGGATAAACTACCCTGGGAGAGCGATGCAGTGTAGACTCTCTTGCTCCCTTCCCCCATTACAGACATTACTCCCCTCCCCGATCAACTGCCTTCGACCGCTTTGTACCGCCACCTGTCGAGCAGGTCTGCGACCGGCGCCGTAATAAATGGCTGCTGGACCGGACGGCTGCTTGCCAGAGCTGGATATGTTTCCCCCTGTTGCAAGTCATGTGTTTATGGTATATGTGCTTTTGTGCTGAGGTGTTTTTTTTTCTGTTCTCACACTGTACTCCCCAATGGAGCATAGTCTGGGGGTTAATTATTTTTTTTTCTCCTCTCTTTCCTCATGTAAATGCTGTATTTTTCTTACATTCCCTGTCTTCCTGTTCTGTCTACCCCGTTGTCATATGTATGTTGTGTATGTATGGACAGGTTGATGGCTAATTTCGCTGGTACTTGTTACTAGTGACAATAAAGGGCTACTACTACTACTACTATTGTAATGGTATTGGTCTATTAAGTAAAAAGAAGAATTTTGATCTTGGTTTGTTTGGGTCCTTTTTGAGTAATTTTGACTAGTTCCCACCAGTTACAGTTGTGACCAAAAAATAAAACAAATGTTTGTTTAGAAAGTAAGGTGTATATATACCTGTAAGGTGCTATAAATATAAATAAAACGAAATAAAAAACAAACAAAACAAGATTACACATTGCCCCCCCCCCCCACACACATTGGCCAACCCACTCACTTAGCAGGGAATAATTTGTGTCTAAATGTGCTGATGTATCTTTAGAATATTATTTTGTCCTTTTTAGAGCTTCAGCAGCATAAATCACTATCCACTTTCAATGTATGGAAAAGTGCAGCTTGGACATTCTGCCTAACATCTCCTTTTGTTTTCCACAAACAAAAATAATACAAAAACATAATAGTATTCATGTTTGATATGACATGACTGTATGTATGAGGAACACCTGTTCCACTCGATGTTTGTTGTAGAGGTAGCCATCTTACTCCCATAACAGAAACAACAGTAACCTCTGGCACCTTGCTTCCAGGGTGTAATTGAGTATTAATGGAAGCTTGACCCAGCCACTGTGAGAGTTGTTATCACCAGCCCATGGCTGGCAATACTGGCTGTGTTTTAGAGGATTTGGTTATTTATTATTTATGAGGGATTACTCTCTCTTCTCTCTGCTGTGTAATATCAAGGCCCCCACTGGGTCGATTCGCTGCCTACACAGATCCATTCATGCTGAAGCCCACTCATTTTGGGCTTGAGGGTGGATGTCCCATCAAGCACACCACATATCTCCGAACACACGTCTGACATGTGTTTGAGGGTTTGCGGATGTTACACAGGGTGCTGCTGTTTGAGCGAGCCAGCGACTTGTATTTCCATGTCTCGTCATGCGGGATGACGTAAACCAACCGCTTTCCGATGCTCGAACGGGCTCGTATATGTATATTAATATACATATTAATAAAAAGCTAAAATAAAAACCCTTTTCCGCTAGACCACATTCCTCTATGCTTCTTTAATCTCCCTCAATTGAAAGTAAATGCCCCAGAGATGAGGTGGGCAGAGAAAAATTCACTTTGTCATTCCTCATTCTGTGAATGTCTCCTATGTGGGTAGGACCCCTAATCCATCAAGATCTCTTTTCTTATTAAATTCTTAAGGAGACACTTTCAATGCCCTCCATGTGCTCCTCTGTCCTCTCCCATCTTAAAAATAAATAGCCAAAGAAAAGCAGAGGAGAGTTAAAGTCCCTCATCTCGGAGTAACCGCAAACACTGTGGGAGGAATTCACTAAGGATGAATTGCACCCACTGACAGCATCGTTTACTTTTGTACGTGCTCTCTGTCACTAACAGACTCATGTAAATCAGGTAAGAGTGCAATCATGCCCAAAAATTCATCGGTTTGACATGATGCAACAATTAGAGAATTTAATAATCAATTATGATGACAATACTCAGTGTGTTGCAGATGCAGTCTCAGATTACATATGCACAAACGTGCAACATTGCATTTAAAGTAAATTCCATTAATTGTTCTTGTTTTCATTCCCAATTGCATTTTAATTATGTGCAACACACCTTGACTCAACTTGTAATGATTATTTTTCTCATTACGTGTTGTATGGCATTACATAGTTTGTAATTCTATGACCCTGCATGGTTTAAAAATCCACCATTTTTAGAGCAGATGCGACCGTTATTAACTTGAACATTCAAGGCTTCCGGTGTCATCGCATTTATTTTAGACAGAAAAACATTTGTCGTGCTGCTTAATATTGTAAACTGATATCCATTATCATAATCATTAACATGCAAATTTGTAGCACAAATTGCACTGCACTTAAATGGTATTCTTCTAGTTACTTACTCAAATAATTTAATGAATCTAAAGTCTTTCACAGTCATCGAAAATCAAGCGTAGCGTTAGTTCTGGCAGGTCACATTAGTCAAGCTCGCATCAGCTGACTCCCATCTACCTATAGGAATACGACACCTAAGCATCCATGTGTAAGGTCGACAGTTTTAGCATTGCTCAATAACTAATTACCCTCCTCCATCGCCAACTCCTCCTCTGTCAGTCAGGAACCAGCCTTCTGATTCTCTTTTGAATCAGGCTAATTATAAATGTGCACATAAAATTAGTGAACTTAAACAATATCTGCAATACTTTTGTTGGTTCTGTTCGGTTTACCCTGGGGGGTTATCACTGCTCTCCCTGCTCTCATCCATGCTAGGCTGTATGGATGCGCAGGGAGTTCTTGCCCAGAACAGAACCATAATAATACAAATTATAATTCCTTACATTTATATAGCGCTTTCTGGGTACTCAAAGCGCTTTATATAGAAGGGGGTAATCTCCTCATCCACGACCAATGTGCAGCATCCACCTGGATGATGTGACGGCAGCCATATTGTGCCAGAACGCCCACCACACACCAGCTTATTGGTGGAGAGGAGACAGAGTGATGGAGCCAATCGGTGTATGGGGATGATTAGGAGGCCATGATGGTCAGATGTCAATGGGTGAATTTGGCCAGGATGCCGGGTTTACACCCCTACTCTTTTTCAAAGGACATCCTGGGATTTTTAATGACCACAGAGAGTCAGGACCTTGGTTTAACGTCTCATCCGAAGGACTGTGCTTTTTTACAGTATAGTGTCCCCTTCACTACACTGGGGCATTATGACCCATACAGACCGCAGGGTGAGCACCCCCTGCTGGCCTCACTAACACCTCAAATCCAATCCCAAATACACCATACCGTCAATCCAAACTGTATGCTAATTGTCAATCATCTTTGACGGTAGTGGTCCTGACAGAAATAGCTTACTTCGCATAGCAAAACAAGATAAATACTACATGGCAGAGCTCATTTATATTTTAATTAGTGTAATAGTTTAACATTTTAAATAGTGTACATTTAATAAGTACATTTCGTAAACATGATATTTGTATGTATTAACTTGTTTTTAATTGAAACAATTTTATTATATATATATATATATATATATATATATATATATATTAGTGGTGGGCATAGATTCATTTTTTTAATCTAGATTAATCTAGATTAAAATGGCTCATTTGAATTCTGCCGAAGGCATTCAGAATATGTGTGCTACCCAAATAATGACTAAAAGTAAGTCTTTGAGAACGGGTTTCTCAAGCCAGGTGGCGCATTAGACCAGGGGCTCATCTCCTGTTTCCAAAATGCATCACAAACTTTAATCTCTTCCCGTCCCAATCCCACGAAAAAACTGGGGGAAAATCCCATCCCGTCCCACTCCCGGAAGAATGACTCCCATTCCCTCCCACTCCCGTGTTGTTGTTTTTTTGTTTTTTTTGCCGATAACTGCCAATTACAGTAAAAATATAGTACAGATCACAGCGTGCCCACCTTATTAGTTGAATAAAAACCCAAAATGTCGTTTTTTGTTATTATATTGAACTGAAAGCCATCTTATGCACAGTGTTGCACAGATTAAATTTCATGTAAATCATCCATGCTAACACACACGTCTTCTATTTTTATTTTTTTGACATTTCACTCTCTATAGATATATTTCTCAAAGACGGAGTTTCGAAGTTTCTCGCTCAAGTTCACATGAGACCTAAAGCGCATCCTGTTTGCTTAAAAGCGCAACGTTTCGTTGTTATTCTGAGTGCACACAAATAAACGTAGAGTCTTTACAGATTCGAAAGATGTATTAGGCTACTTTTATCTGTATGACCAAAAATGACGGAGATTTTAAGAGCAAGTGAGCGCACCGGAGCCTGTCCTGCGCAAACGCGCTTCCACACAAACACTTCAATAGCGCACATTTCTCTAGGTTAACATCATATTGAGCGGCCATGTAAAGTTGCTACTACATACATCTTTCAGATGAAAAGCCATATTTGAGGTTGATGAATGATAGGTGAGCGTTTGGATGTCCTGCCCGATTGTATTACCACATAGACCAGCCGTTAACAATCTGTCCATCACGGACTGCGAGCCTCTAGTTCGAAGACTCGTTCTCGCCCCCTACAGTGCAATTCGGCTAGTTATACATCCGCGCTAAAATATCAGGGTGAAAGTCATCATAGCTTGCGTAGTATAGACCCAGCTCCCAACCCAACTTTGAGAATAGATTAACGGCGATATTTTTTTTATCGCCCGATAAGAGTCTCACGTTAACGCAGCACGTTAACGCCGATAACGGCCCACCACTAATATATATATACATATATATATATATATATATATATTAAATTTGTATCCAAAATCAAACTATTGATACTATAAATCTAAAGCTTAACATTATTACTTTTTCAATATTCTGGCCAATTCACAAACTGTCTGTCCTCTAAGCGCTATTTTTGGATATAATTATGAATCAATCTGAATTGAATGGGATCAGATTGTAAGCCAATTTAAGATTTCATAAGGTAATTTAAGTCATTATTGAGCTAAATCACTGTCAGGACTAACATTTACACTTCAAGTGCTGAAGGACATTTGCATCTCACACTTTCCTATCTTGTACACTGGTTTTGAGTCTGTTGAGGATACAACAGTTTACTACAATAGGACATATTTACTGTGAGTTTACATCATTACTCGTATATACATATCTCTTATAAATCCATCTCATAACACTCATGGCATTCACTATTTCAGAACAGAAAGTCTCTGGTTAAATGGGAGTGCAGCTGGATAGTGAATAAGGTGCAGGATTTTACACTTAAAATACCACACTCAGAAATGACACAATTTAATGAATTCATCCCTATGCGTTACGCTCATTTCCATCCTTAAAGTAGACTTGGTTAGGTCAGGTGTTACACTGCAGTTTCATCACTTCCAGACTGACTATGTCTAGTTTTCTTTACTTGTTCTGGAAGACTCGCATTAATCTTCTGTTAAGAATCTGCCTCCATACACAATGCGTTTGTTTTTCTCTGAAATGGAAGATAACTAACTTGTGGCTTGTAAAATGCCAATAATTGTTCATTAAATGATGTAACTGATTTCTGTAAATTAGCTGAAGGATTATTTCACAAAAAATATGCCAACAATGAAATGCTTGGTTCAAAAAACTGCTGATAATTCACCTAAACAAAATAACTCTCCTGAGATCATTTCCCCATCTATGCTGAAAGGTTTCAGCTTCTTAAATATCAAAGGCTGCCCAGTGAGAGAAGTTAAAAGTGTGCATCACTACAACTATAAGAGGCCAAGCGTGAGTGATGCTCAAGAGAAAACAGAGCATTCTCATTAAGAGAAGAGAGAGGATGGAGACAGTGGCTTCAACAGAAAAGAAAATAATGAGCGGCGGGATGGAGTGACCTCTTGGGATGATCTGATGACAATAGACTTTCCCAGGCAATCTCTGGTTTATCACAGGTGGGTGACTAAAGCCACATAAGTCTGCTTTATACAAGCAAACTAAATAAATTTGCGTATTAAATCTCCACATTGGCCATTAAGCCTGTTATGACTAGAACAAAGAGAGCCCCGAGAGAGCTAACGGTCCATTGTCCACACGCTCCGAGTTAAAAGTTATTTATATAGCATTTCATTCGCTTTTTGAACACAGAGGGAAATTGACCTGAAAGCTAATTTGATTTTCAGGAGCATAATGTCTAAGACATTGGTATAAGAAGAGCCTTAAATGTGACTGACTTTGGCAGTGAGGCTAAAGAGAGAACCGCATGCAGAGATAAAGGGACATAAAACTCAAATTATGACTTTGCTTGTGGTATAATGACATAATTTAAACTTATAATGGTCTGTAACTGAAACAGTGATGGACTGTTCTATAGTGGGTTATATGAAGAGACTTCATGGAGTTTCATTATCGTTAGTCAGTCATCCATGATGAACTCTGGCAGATCCAAATCTGCTAAATCAGGGGTTCTCAACCTTTTTTTGGTCCACAGCCCATTTTTTGACACCATACCAAACTGCTGTCACAGAATTAAGCTACTGTAAGATCTCACAGCTGGCAAATGACATCCTTTAGAATAACGATGAATTTTACTGTTTAGTCGATCAAATTATTATTGACTAAATATTAAATGAGAGAAAAAATCTCGTACAGCAAAAAGCATGCATTTCATTTCGGCTGTTGTATCTAACTTAAATCAATGTTTCGTCTTGATTGCAATAACTTCTGAATACGCCTCTCACCAAAAAGTGTTATAATTAAAAGACGTGTTATATTTACCTTTCTGTTACGTTACTAGTCTCATTATAAACTAATTTTCATACAATATGTTAAGAGAAGCTGTATTTATAATATAATATAATACAAATTAGTTACATATAGTTTTAATTTTGAAAGAGCATTTATTTAAAATCGTACATTTTATATATACTTTTAAGTAAAGATGTGTTTGTTACATTGCTAAAAAGTGATAGTAAAAACTTATATTGCTAGAAAATATTTCTATTTTTAATAATTATAATATTAAAGGTATTATAACTGATTTTATACTTTCTGATGAGTTTCACTAGCAAACGTTATGTCAGCAAAACTAAAAACTAAATATTTCTAGTTGGAAAATAAAATAAAACCAGACATCATCTTCTATGATATTTGTGACATTTATAATATTAAAATAAAAGGAAATGACCAGTGGTGGGCCGTCAGGGGTAGCAGGGTCTTCTCTGCTGGCCCTATAAAAAAATTAATTATGTGAAAATTTTTTTTATTGATTATTTAAGTATAATTTTCATTTGTGTAATGGCTACAAAATTGCCTTTGATTAGTTTAGTTGGAGGTTGAACTGGAATATCCTGCATAAAAACAATGATATGGCCAGCACTACAGATAGTGCTACCCTTTTTTTGAAAGACGTCACATCTGATTTGTTACGAGCATTAGTGACAGAATCATCAGCCAATCAATTTTGACGTTCAATGACAGCCCGCCCCCTGGGTCTAGCTACGTGCCCAGTGCTACCCCCAGCGTTACCCCCCTTTAGTCAGCGATTTCCAAGAAACGAAAGTGAAATTCAATGAAAAGAAAATGACAGCTGTAGCCATCGGCGCCTACACCAGATCTTGTTGCGGATCTACTAAAAATGAATTGTTCAAGGCGTTAAGTGATTGACTGAGAAAGGAAGACCTACACCCAAACTGAATTCGCTAACAAAGGCCAGACAATGTTGTATGCGCCATTTCAAAGATTGCAACTATGAGTGCTATGAGTGTCTAACAGCTAGCACCGAGCACAAGTTATTTTGTTGGCCGTGTTTACTTTTTAATACGAGTAAAGGGACATGGAATGACAGACCCATGGTCTTTTTTATAAGTAACAGGTGAGTGTTTTATTATATGACGAGTATTGTATCATGCACATTATTATGGAGGTGTACGTGGAGCGTTGATAATACTGTGGTGTGCTGTGTGGATGTCCAGCGCTTGTACAGTTTTGCTGCTTTGGGCGCGTCTTCATTTTAGAGTGACATGACTGTGCATAGTGACCTGTGTACTCGCGGATTACTTTTACTGACCATGTAGGGAAATTTACTCTGCATTTAACCCAGTCTAGCCCACTGTTGAAATTGTTGATCAGCCATCATTGTTGTTGAGAGCCTATGTGCCGCATAATATGTGCATTATATGCAATATGGCTGCGTTAGCTGTAACAAAGATGTGTAAGATGTGTGCATATAGTTTACAGCTGCTTCCTGAAGGCCCTGACTGAAACCCCACGGTAATAAAAATTACAGTCCTTAAAGTTACTGGGTAATGCAAACTTTTAGTTTTCACAGCTCACGCTTACTCATTTGGCTTCATCATATTTTGTCCTGAGGACTTAAGGTGGACTCTAATGTCTCCCTCAAAATTGGCAACCACCAGCAATAGTTCATTAGGTAGTTTATTAGCTCCAGGTGACCTGCCAGGGCTGCCCCAAACAGTCTCCATCTAGTCCCATCTCTGTCTGTCTGTCCCGGTCTCTCCCTATCTCCAGACCCTTCTTTCTGTAGCTCATGTCCTTATCGCTATAGGATATAGAATAAGAGCATTGTGCCGAATTACCGTCAACTTTTATCTCAGGCTACAGAGCCGCAGGGTCTGGGAGACCAGATCCGATAGCTTGCGCTCATCTAATGACCTCTGGGCCTGCACTCAACCTTTTAACGTCTAGCTCTTCTGCTGGATTTATTGTGCTCATAAAGCAGGAATCGTTATTATCAAGCATTGTCCCGAGGACAGGATGACTCGGTCTGTTTTACTTGTCCGAGAAACTTTTGCAAGATGTAATTAGAACTGACTATACTACAAGTAACGTCTACGTCACATTAAAGAGCAGGAAAAATACCAGTCAAATGTTGTTTAGTACAAGAAAGAAGATTTGCCCTCAGCGGTGGCCTTCAAATTCACATGCGCCCTGTTCTGGTCTACAAGAAGAGCAGCCCATCCACAGGAGGTTTGCTCCACCCATTCTAATGCAGTACTATCAAATAGGAAATGGCTTCCTAATGGTTCCCGCTAGCTGCTAATTCAATAAATGCACTGGCTGCCTCTTGTTTAGCCTTTTGGGAGAAGCAAACAAAAAAAATGTCCAAAGGGAGATGAAAAAAATGACATGAATGGATCATCTAGATATAGAGATGCACACTGTTCTTCCAGCATTTCTTCAATGGGGTTTGAGAACATCGTTCCTGAGAGCAGATAAATAATGTTTATCACTGCCACATGTCTCTTGAGCTTATAAGACAAGAAATGTATTTTCCCATCTATCTCTTTGTTGTGTAACCACGGCAACAAAAGCAACTCAATTTGTAGAGCGTGCACATGATATTATCTGTATGCTGTATTTTCTTGATAAATGCAGAAAAGCATGCGACTGTGAAAGATGCTTCCCGGCAAATGGAGGGCTTCAAGCTTTTTTCTGAGTTTGCATGCCTGTGTGTGCATCTGTTTGTAAGTGTGCATGACTAAGTGCAGCTGTCCGTTTCTCAATATTTCATAAGCTCTTCTGCTATGTGACAAGCTATGTGACACTCTTGTAGAAAAAAAGCTAGATGCATATATCAGAGTGTCACCCTGAAGTTCATGAGCAACTGATCATACTGGCAAAGGTTCTGCACTGATGTACTTCAAATACATAACTGCTGGTTATACAAACATAACAAAAGGCTAGTATTAGGGACGTCCTGGCGATTTAAGACATGACCAAAAACAAAAACAACAGAAAATGTTACAACATTATCCTAGTCCACATTATCTGTGGACAGGATCGGAATGAGCAAAGTTAGCTAATGGACGAAAGTATATATATAAAAATCCAATCCATAACTGAATAAATAGTTTCTATAATCAAAAATGTAGCTTATAAAATAAAATAACGAATAAAAATAACAAAATATTAGTTTTATATATTAAAATGTATTATATCATAAAATAATTATATAATAAAAAACAACAATACATTAAATACAAATGTATATGTAATATTCTCTCTCTACAGACACACATACAATATCTTCATTTTAAATAAACACTAAAATTAATTATACAATTATATTATCAAATAAGCATGTGATAACATTTGAAAAATAATAACAAAATATTAATGTTTATTACATTATTTATTTAGTTTTTATTAATTTTTGTGTTTTTTTTAGGATTACTATACAATATAATCATAATAATAATATTATTATTATAGATTTTAATTAGCATTTTCCAACTGTCTCAACGATCAAAGTTGACTGAAGTTTCTAGATATGCTTTGAAATGCTTTAGAGAAACATTGTGTCCTTTTTTTCTGTATAGATCTGTACTTTTTGTCCACCCAGCGCTCTATCAAGATATGGGGCGGATTAAAATCAATACCGATCATCAATCATGAAAAGACATTCAATCTATTGGGAAGGGTACTACTGCGAGGAGGAAGGATGCTAGTGGGGGAAACAACAGCATAGCTCAGAGAGATATTCATTATATAAAATGGAGAATAACCCGTGGCATACAGGCACATTTGGAAACGGACATTAACCCCTCAGGGCCCACTTATCTCTACAAGATCTGAATGCAACGCGGACCTTTTGGAAATGCTAGAGGACATGGGAATCATGCAGCTGGGGATAAAACCGTGGGCTAACCTAATTGCTCTCAATATAAAAGGTATATTGATGGCACTTAAATGAGACTATAGCCTCCACCACACCATATAAATTATCACCACTGCTAAGATCTATTCTTGTGCGCATTTATCCCTTCAAATGACTCCAAACATGCAGTGCCCTGCAAAGCATATATTGCATGCCACGTCAGGTGTGTAAGTGTGTAGCTTTAGCATTGCTGGAAATATACATTTCTTCATGCTCCAAGAGGCAGATTTTCCTCAGTTTCCAATGAATTTTGTATCTAATCTGATGAATGATCCACATCCTAAGAATTGAAATATCATTGCTGGATCTAGCAGGGCTCAGATCACATTATAAGATGGCAGGTAATCTCTGCTAGCATGCGGTCATTGCAGAGAGCAGTGAGGCAGACACTGCAGGAAGAATGTGAACATTAGTAATGCTCAGCTCTTCATAGATATAGTCTTACTAACATCATGTGAATATAGCAGTACTTTGCATGTGGTTATGGGAAGTGCATTAGCATGATCACATCAACCCATGTGTCTCACCACATACAAACATACATGTAATCAATGCTAACTCATTTATGAAGTGTTTTACACACACACACACACACACACACACACAACACACACACACACACACACACACACACAGCTTGTGGAGCTCAGCTTTCCATTTGCTGTAGTTTGAGGTTCAATTCTGGACAACTGTTCGCAGTTGGCCTTCTTTACAAATGTCAGATAATGTCATCATCATCGTGTCTGTATGTTATACAGAGAGAATTCATCTGAGTATTTAAAAAAAAAATCTACTTCATTGCAGATTTTAAGTTAATTAAAATATACTGTACATTTTGAATATTTCTTTTTGTCATTAAAACTAAAGCATTGGACTTTTATTTTGCATTAAAACTGAATTTGACGAATCTTCATTCTTATTTTGAGGAAGAAAAAACACTATGGCAAAAGTTGATATTTTTTAACTCGGCATCATGGAATTAGGTTATATTAGTCTTTTTTGGCAAATCAGCAGAATATTTTTTTTTCTCTAAATTATATGCTGTTCTTGTGGCTCAGTGTAGAGCATTGCGTCAGCAGCACAAAAGGTTGTGGGTTCGATTCCCAGGGAATACACATACTAATGAAAATGTATAACCTGAATGCAATTGTAAGTCACTTTGGATAAAAGCATCTGCTAAATGCATACATGTAAATATGCTATAGTTTTACTGTATATTCATCCTAGAGTAAAGTAATTTACTGCAAACAGTATATATACATATCCAAATATGTAACTATCAGTATATATATATATATATATAAATTGGGGTGTGCGATATATATCGTCTGCGATAATATTGTAATTGTTGTTTTAACAATGTGCGATTTGACATTATCGAGTATTTTGCAAAAATACAGAAAATGTACATTTTTATATAATTTCATATAGTTAATAAATATCACACAAAGAGTGCTGTTTCTTTCTAAACAAATTACTATAATTATAAACGTAATATAGATTTATTTTACAACCATTCAAACAAGTTAATTAAGAGACTTTTTAGACAGCATATTGCCTGTTTTTGCTCTATTTCGACAACAAAAATAATTCTAAACACAGCCACAGCACAGCTTTGCGTCTCTGAGCAACATGACGATGTTTCGTTCCTTAATGAATCATATCAGTGGTTCTCAACACGCGGCCCGTGAGACTTGTATTTGGAACATAGTGTGGCCCAGTGGGGAAAGAGTGAGAACCACTGGTTTAATTGATTCGGTTCAATCGCAATAACTCACTTATTAACATTGACTTGCTGCCACTTACTGGCGGTTTTAATTTCACATTTTAAGTTTCTTTTTATTATTGAAATAATTTCAAATAACAGTATTCTTTTTATGTTTAATATATCAAAACCTTATTTATGCATTTGTAACTGCAGGTTAAATGCATTCATGTTCTGCACTAAACAGTAGTGTGTGAATACATCTAAATGCCTCTTCAGATGCAGCTTTTGTTTCCTCAGCATTGCAAAGATGAAAGATTGTGTATTTATACTGATTTCATTTGCTTGGTAACAGCATACATTTATTATTCTTATTCACTGATTAAAATGTACGAATTTGACTCAAAAGAAAACGCACTTTTAGAAAAATGGCTTTATATAGGTAAATATGCCCATAAAAGGTAAAAATCAATTGAAACTTATTGGAAAAGATACATTTCTATCAGTGTGAACTGACCACCACACAGAATATGAAGAATATCAAAATCTTTCAGCTGTCCACAGTAATCCTTAAGATACTAGCACAATAACACACAAAATTTGTCTAATTCTTATCCATAAAATCACAGAAAATATAGAGATATTATTTTTGTCAATATCGCACAACTGTAATATATAATATAGAACACTTATATCTGCGTGGTTTCATTTTGTTTTACTGCTTTGTGGACGAACACAAATAATATTAAAACAAATTTCAATCATCTATAAAACCATTTGAATTACATCATATCTGTAATTCTGAAGAGAAAAAAACATTACTCTGGCTTGTGTGATATCATTTATTATTATTATTGCGTAAATATATTACATTTCTAAATGAATTGTTCATTTGGAGATGTAATATGTGCACTAATTGTTGTTTCAAAAGCAAACCGTGTCTGTAGTTTTCTGCACCCAGCTGTTTTAGCAGACACACTGTCCCCTGCTGAAGCCACCTGGCTGAATGACGGTTCTGGAACAGGAGGGAGCAGGTGAGAGGGAGAGACAGACCGGGGGACACAGCAGGTAGACCGTCCTGCCAAAGCATTGTCTCTGGAGCCGTGTGCGGGGTGCACCTGCTGTCTCACAGAGAGCTGCTACTAATCCTCCGGGGCCTGATTTGGCAACCTTGTACTCTGGCTGTTTTGCAGATATTTACTCAGAGATACAGCAGCCTGCGATAAACACGGCTCTGATTCTAAATAATGAGATGATATAATCCCAGGCCCAGACTGAGCATTTCAATACCAAACTTCTGTCATCATTAAACATTAGGGAGAGAGTGAGAGGTTTGGATGGAAAGAATAGGACAGTCAGCTCACTAATGACTCTGAGTTCAAACTCCAGGTCACATGCGCTGGCAGCAGAGCTGTGATATTTTTGGAGAAGTCAGAGGGCTTTTTTGTCCTGGTGTGGTTGGTTCTGGCAAGATTAGGAACAGAACAGACTGTTCAGGGGAAAAAATGTCAGGCACTGCAGAATGCCCCATTTAGCAGAGCACATATAATCTTTTGTATTAACCCATAACCCACAATCTCCATCTGAATAGATAAAGTTCTGTTATTTTCCTTTATCTTCTTTTATTTGTATTATTTAGATTTTTTAAAGACCAATTTGCAGTTTAAAGGAATAATTCACTTAAATGTGTGTCTCTGTTTCTTTCTATGGGAAAGTTCAAAGTTTCAAAGATCACTCAATGCTGCACATAACAAATTATGACTTTTTTTACATAATTCTGCAAATTAAGATAACACTGTAACAACCGAGCTGTTTAAGTCATTTCAACTTAAATGACATTAAACTGGTTTAAACTTATAAATTAAAGCTGAAAAAAACGTATTAAACTTATAACTTATTTTGATGAGTTAAAATAATGTAAAAAAAACATGTCTTATTGGTCATGACATTTTTTTTACAGTGTATGCTTTAAGTATGGTTAGCTGGGATTTAATCTGAAATACATTTTAAATCTCTTTTTTCATATGTTGTTAAATGAATCAAAGGTATTTATAAATCCGTCAGAGGGAAATAAAGGAGAAGAAGGAGTATGAGAGAAATGTGTCAACATTATAAGGTGAGAGCAGATGCAAGGGAGAAGCACATTTAGACAGAGCAGTAAATTCAAGGCTTGGTATATGAATGTAATAATCCATATAGAGAAGTCTATAAGGTAGACTAAAAGTAAGATACACAAATGATTTGTGCATCTGCAAGGTACAGCCACAAACTCCATGTCTTCATAAACAGAGGGCTATTAAATGTGTAACTGAGGCTAGAGGGAGATTGGGTAATCAATCATATGAAGCACTGGTGGGTAGACCACTGCGAGTGTGTGTGGGCTTCTCACACACACGCACACACACACACACACACACACCACACGCACGCACACACACACACACACACACACACACACACACACCTATATCAGGCTGACATGGTCTCACGTAGACCAACACATCCCCATCAACAACCTATCAGGGCTTACATACATTTTTTCTTTTCTCCTCATTTTCTTCTACATAAAAAGAAATCTGTCAAAATTGTACTCAAGCGTTCATTATGCTACGGAAAATATACAAATACAATAAATTAAAAAGTTATTTAACTACAATTTTTAGTTAAGAATTGCACATAATTTGTAGAAAAACATTGTTAATCTATTAAATTTGTAAGTGAAGAGCGGAAAACATACATACATAGACATTTTAATGTTATTTTTAAAGAAGTTTCTCATGCTCATCAAGGCTGCATTTATTTAATCAAAAATACAGAAAAAAACGTATATTATGAAATATAATTGCAATTTGAATGAATGGCTTTCTGTTTGAATATACTTTAAAATATAATTATTCCTGTGATGTAAAGCTGAAATTTCCATTACGCCAGCCATTTCTCCAGTCTTCAATATCAATCATCCTCCAGAAATCTTTCTAATATCCTGATTCATTATCAATGTTGGAAAAATGTTTTGTTGTTGTTTCTAAACCATATAAACCTATAGTAGCTAGCTTACAGTAATTAGCACCTGTTGCTAAACATGAGTTAATACATTTAAGAGATAAGTGAAAACATTCAAGTGAAAAACAGGCACACATATTCCTGGATTCGACATGGTTTATGAGAACATGTTGCTGAGTCAAACCTTAGGACAAATTACCATATGGAGATATTCAGAATATGAGATTAGGGGTGGAGAGTGATCCTGAGGGAAATATGAATATGAAATATGAGTATCACTATCTGCCAGAGAAAACATCTGCATCCACACATTCTTAAATCTGTCACTTGTAAAGACTTATGATCACTGAAGACTAGAGCAAATCTACACATGATGACTCGAGAGGAGCTCTGTTTTACTGGGGTACTTTACATGCACTGAAGGGGGGGGATTCTGCCATTTCTCCCAATGTTTCCGAATGTAAAAATCAGCCTAAAGCTTGACCCTGTGTTAATCATTCATTTCTCTAGTCTAATGCACTGGCTCATCTAGCAAAGCCCAGGGCTGTGAATATTAATTTGTGATAATTTAGCAGGTCAAGACTTACATTTCTCATGCACCCCCAACATTGTTCGTAACAGTAACCAAATCAATTTCATAAAAAGCAAAGAGAATAGCAGCTCTCTGTGTACTTGTGTTTCTGAGGGATACTGATCTCCAGACAATGCAAACCATCTTGTCTAAAGCTACTAACACGGTGTTCTTTTGTACATTTCATGCAGCTCGGTCGAAGCTTAAGAGCTCTTATATTCTGTGGGTTTGTCCACAACATTTTATTTTCTATTGACACCACACTTCTGAGGATATAAATAGAAATGCATCAACATATTTTAAAAGTCTGAGTCCGTGGATATTTATCCAACACTGTATTGGAGATTTTCTGCCCAAGTTACATTTATACTGGCTATTGTTTTTATTAATCGGGTATGTTAATGTATGGTTGCTCTTTAATTAGCAATATTTTATAATAAGTATTGCTTGATTGCCAACAGTTTTAAATGAGAAAGTGTACTTTAGTACATTAGTTTTAATTTTAGTTCACTCTCACACTCATGCCATGATTCCAAATGAAGTAACAAAAATACGATGATATATCATAAACAGGAATAAGATATTTCAAGGAATTTGCTTTAATGTTGGTCACATTAAAGACGGTTTCTATTTCAACTCGATGTCATTTTCATCTTCAAATCCCTCCCACTTTAATTATTTCCTTCTCATTGCTCTCCATCTATCTAATGGGCCAGAGATATTGGGCAGGCACTAATTATGCCACGAAGGGTAGAGAGTGATGACAGAATGGCTCATCAAAACCAGAGCAAGTAACAGCCTGCTGATGGGGAGCAAAAACAGATCATAAATTAGCAAACAAGAAAACCACATGCACATATTTGCTTAAAAGGTTTTGCCACACAACACACAAGTTGCAGTACGTTTTCTGTCACATCAGTTCAATATCTGAATAAATGGAATTAGGAAGACAATTGTATCAGGGGAAACAATTTAATAAATAAATTATAAAAAAATAATATAACTACAATTTCCATAAGCATTTGTAAACCCCTGAAGCAGAGACCTGAATGTTCAGCCAGAGGCAAACTTGCATTTAATAAAAACACTAGTTTTGTTGACCAAGATGCTTTGCTCTCAATTACTCGTTTCTCAGAGCTGCAGCACGAGGCAGAGAGGCTGACGGAAGCTATTAAACTCGACGTGTATGAGCAGCATGACAAGATTTTCTGCAAACCTCTGCACTCCTTTATTCAAATTGAGTGTATTTGTTGTGCTTAATAGATATTGTACAGTTAACGAGTGGCTTTGTTTATCCCAAAACCTACTTACAATTTGCATTATGCTATTATTTTAATTATTCATTTTATACAGTAAGTGTAGCTGTCGCCAAGACAGGTTAAGAGGCTCGCCATGGGAAAAAGTACTTTCTTGTTCCAGACAGAAAATGACTTCAAGGAGTGGACTCTTGACTAATTGAGCACAGGGACGCTTCTTCAGATGAGGCCTTTGAAGAGAGATGAAATGGAATGAAGTACAAGTCTCTCAGAACGAAATTCCAGATGAAAAACATGAAATATAACGAATGCAGATCTAATGAGGATGATGTCTTGAGAAACAGACTTTCGACTAGACTGAAAACGATAGCTATACATGTGTCATGTATTGTAAATGTTCACGACTTCTTTAATGGCTTGAGACTAATCATGTTACATTGATTATCTGCTTAGATTAGAACAAGTATAATATGACTTGGTTACACCATTGCCATCTGTCTCAGGTGACCTGATCACAAGTTAAATGAAACTAAACAAATTTTTTTTAAATAAAAGTGCACCTTTTCCACAGCACAAAGTCATTTCAAATTAGAAAATGGAAATAAAATTAAGTAGTATTAGAATAGTGTCATCTGTTTTCACTATTACCATCCATTTTAGGTGACCTGATCACACGTTATTAGTGTCAAATAAAATAAACTAGACATAATAGCCAGCACATCACCTGTAAATCAACCATTGAGCTAAAACAATGGTTTTAAACTTGGCCAGTAACATGCAGCAGATGCTTAACTAAAAATGAGCACTCCACTAAAAAAGCCAGACATTTTATGTTTGCATATATTAGAGAGCATAAAAACAAACAAAAAAGTGTTTTTGTACTCAGAATAGCCATTTTACACATTGTAATTAACACTGTTATACACACAATATTAGAATCCATCCTACAAGTTCACACTAGAAAAGGAGCTGATTTGGTAAATGCTGATATCTGGACATCCAGGACAGATAATGAAGATGTGATACTCAGTGTTGGGGAAAGTTACTTTTAAAAGTAATGCATGAACATATTGCGTTACTCCCTAAAAAGTTAATATTTACGTTACTTAGATACTTTTTATGTAAAGTAATGTGTTACTTTACTTTCGCGTTACTTTTTAAATATGAGCAGGGCTTGATTGTTTGTTTTTAATACAATAAGTTATATTTATGAGCAAATGTGAAAGCCTTTCACACCAAAAGTGTAATGAATAAACCTCAGACTGAAGGAAGAGTAAATTGACATCTGTACAGGAGAACACAGGAGAATAAGTTCAACACTCTTCAGCAATAAAAAAACAACGAAGCACAATTGTTAGTTTATCTAAAGTCGTTTTTGCTTATTATGATTGAACTGGATCATCAAAGGTCGGCAGCAAACACATTGGTTGATAAAATGTGATTAGATACATTTGTGATGTTTAACATTTAATTATTGCAGGTTTGCGTCATATTCTGAGTTTGCATTTCACTGTTTTAATTCATTTTGATGAATACTGAATCAGTTTTTTTGCGAGTGGGATGAATTAATACACATTCACATATAGTCTAGATTAGAACTACAGTAAGATCATGTTCACACAGCGCACTGTCAGTCAATAAATGGAAAAACAAAGTAACTGGCATTACTTTTCAGAAAAAGTAACTCAGATATTTCCCTGTAAATTAAAAAGTAATGCGTTACTTTACTAGTTACTTGAAAAAGGTAATATTATTACATAACTCGCATTACTTGTAATGCGTTACCCCCAACACTGGTGATACTGGATTATTTCTATAAGGGTGATGAAGGATGAAAAGAATCAGGTGTGCATCACATGTCATCACATGTTCCCAGCATGAGTCTGTTTGTCACACGCGGTCATGAGTCTGGACAATTGCCAGAAAGAGAAGGGCAAGAGACACTGATGATTCAAGTCGAGCCGTATCCCTCATCACACATCTCAAAAGAGTCTCTACTTAGAAAGTTGTATTATGCGGTTTTAATTAGACCCTCTCTGCAAGCACCTTTCTGCCTGCAGGCTGTGTGGAAAGTTTGGCTTTTGAAAAACCAACACAGACGGAGTTCAAATCTTGCAAAGTCTTGAAAGTAAAATGAGACCTTTCTATATATGGCTTGTCAGAAAAGAGGGGAAAAAACCTCCGTGACATGCCAAGTTGGCATTGTTCCTGGCATTTCTCTTGCCCTTAGTCGAGATGGCATTAGTTATGGTAAACCCCTAAGGTCTCAGAGCGATGGTTTTCATTAGAAAGAACGTGGCTTGTCATCAGGAGTCTGACATTACACCGCTACCCGGTTCGACAGGGGTATGACACGTGGCAGAATGAATCCCATCTCAATCGGACTCTGAGGGGAACAGTTGGGGTAACGTCAGACAGCAGCCGCCATTATGTTTGTTCCTGAATATTCTGGAGGTCCTCGTTTTCAAACGAAAAGAAAGTCCCTGTGAGAGACTTCTGGCGTACAGATAATGAGTTCAGGGACCCGTCCTCCAGCATCCCGGACACCTGTATGGTTTGACTTCTCACCCTCTTCTGTCAGATGACAGTGTGATATATCACTGCATAGAAGGCGATGGGCATAAGAACCCAATTTGTCACTTTAGATGGAAATGTCACAATACAAAGTCAGGAATGGCAAGATTAAAAGTTAACTCTCTCACACACGCACACACACAATTTGTTGCTGCTGTTAGTTCAAATTCGACCATTTTAAAAAGTGTGCAAAAATGTGCAATGTTAAAATGGAGAAAATGGTTAGTCAATTTTTATTTTGTATTTTATATATATATATGTATTTACACACACACACACACACACACACACACACACACACACACACACACACAGAGTATATATATACATATACATACATACATATATATACACATATACATATACACTCACCGGCCACAATATTAGGTACACCTGTTCAATTGATTGGTAACACAAATTGCTAATCAGCCAATCACATGGCAGCAACTCAATGCATTTAGGCATCTAGATGTGGTGAAGACGACTTGCTGAAGTTCAAACCGAGCATCAGAATGGGGAAGAAAGGGGATTTAAGTAATTTTGAACATGGAATGGTTGTTGGTGCCAGACGGACTGATCTGAGTATTTCAAAAACTGCTGATCTACTGGGATTTTCACGGACAACCATCTCTAGGGTTTACAGAGAATGGCCTGAAAAAGAGAAAATATCCAGTGAGCGGCAGTTGTGTGGATGAAAATACCTTGTTGATGTCAGAGGTCAGAGGAGAATGGGCAGACTGGTTAGAGATGATAGAAAGGCAACAGTAACTCAAATAACCACTCGTTACTACCAAGATTCAAGATTTTTATTCATCACATACACAATTATACAGAATATAACCAGCAGTGAAATGTAAGTCAGGTCCGCTCCATGGAAAGTGCAATTATATGTAACAAAAACACAAGAGAATATACATAAATATAGGTATGAAAAAATAAAGTAAAAAAGAAGAATAAAATGTGCAGGACAGTATACTGTAGAATTAGACTGTAGACTTTACTGTAGATAAATAATAATATAAGCAGGAATGTGCAAGACAAATGTGCAAACAGGTTGTACAGGGTATATACAGGTGCATTTCAATAAATTAGAATGTCGTGGAAAAGTTCATTTATTTCAGTAATTCAACTCAAATTGTGAAACTTGGGTATTAAATAAATCAAATGCACACAGACTGAAGTAGTTTACGTCTTTGGTTATTTTAATTGTGACGATTGTACAATAATACCTGTGCAATAATCATGCTGTCTATCAGCATCTTGATACGCTACACCTGTGAGGTGGATGGATTATCTCGGCAAAGGAGAAGTGCTCACTAACACAGATTTAGACAGATTTGTGAACAATATTTGAGAGAAATAGGCCTTTTGTGTACATACAAAAAGTTTTAGATCTTTGAGTTCAGCTCATGAAAGATGGGGGCAAAAACAAAAGTGCTGCGTTTATAATTTTGTTCAGTGTATATGACCCTGGAACACAAAACCAGTCATTTTTTTTTTTTTTAAATTGAGGTTTATACATCATCTGAAAGCTGAAGCTAAAAGCTTTCCATTGATGTATGATGTTATGATAGGACAATATGTGGCCAAGATACAGCTATTTGAAATCTGGAATCTGAGGGTGCAAAAATAGTCTAAATATTGAGAAAAATCGCCTTTAAATTGTCCAATTGAAGTTCTTAGCAATGCATAATACTAATCAAAGATTACGTTTTTATATATTTGCATTATGAAATTTACAAAACACACACACACACACACACACACACACACATATATATATGCAAAGAAATACTGAATATATATATATATATATATATATACACACAATCTTTTGTAACATTATAAATGTCTTGTAAGGTCAGGTAAACAGCTAATACAGTGTTCTGCTGGGGAAAATCATAAACTATTTGCACCAGATTCAATGTACATATTGATTTCAAACAGAAGAACAACTATGTGCTTATGTTGTCTGGTTTTTAGAATGATATTTTTTCAGGTTAGAGCATATTATTGTGCATGCAAATGCATTAATTGTCTATTGTAAAAGTGTAATTATTGTCTTTAAAAATGTTACTTTAACAAAATATAATGGCACAGAAAATTCCTCAGCACTGAATGCACTGCAGAAAACAGTGTGTCCATGTTTATAAGCGTTCCACAACCTGTCTAATTCCTGCATCAATTACCCCCCCAAACCCACTGAGAATTGTGTAAAATAATAAGCCAATGAAGCAATCCACCTGCTGTGTAAACTCTAACACACTAATGCTCCATTCCACAAACGTTTAATAAAAACGCTTTGGATGGCTCCGACCAGCACTGACCCCGCCAACCTCCAACCATTTATTCTCAGAAGCGCTCCCCACCCTGAATCGAATACCAATGCTATGGTCACCTTGAAAGTCCAATAAAGAAAGCACCAGTGAAAACATTAAGAGCACCGACCACACACCCTTGGGGTGTCTCTACTCCCTCTGTCACTCTAATCCTTTATCATTTGTAATTGAGGTAACAATTACATTGTGACCCTCTGTAGAAAATAAATCTTTAGCTCTGGCTGTGCTCTATCCGTCTTTATTAGCATGGCACTGATGTGGTGTTTATTATCTGCTGAGTAGGATCCGGGTCTCCTGAGGCATGGCACCAATTCACAACACTACAGCGCTCTGCTGAAGATACCTGAAGTGTACAGAAGTCATTCAGGGATACACGATCAAAACCGAAGGAGAACGGCGTATACGTCAACAAAGCGGTCATTAAAGGAAATGCTAGATATTGATTCACCAACACAAGAACAAAATGCTCACACGTTACATAATCTACAGGGGATCAAAATGTGAAAGACTTAGAAAGACATCATTAAAGGAATCCTATTTTGCAGTTAGAACATAAATCAGTGGTAGTTGCAGAAGTTATTAAATAATTTGTCCCACCAGATGTTTCATTTATCACACCGAGGCTCATTCAGCAAGCTCCGATCCTGCTGAACGTTAAGCTCTATGAAATAACACACAAACAGATACACATTCAGTGGTGTTTAAGCCTGACCCAGGAGGGGGGAGGCCATCGAAGCCCTTCAGAAGGTCTGTCTGGCTCAGCGAGGCAGTCAGTCAGGCCGAGCCCATGCTGGTGACTGGCCCCTTCATTAGCTGCTTTTAATTGCTTATTTAATGGGCTCTCCTCAAGCACCATAGCCCTGCTGTGAGAGTTAGACTGCAGCTAGGCTTCAGCCTTCCTAGCCGACACAATCGCAGCAGGGCATCCAAACCCACAACCAGCCTCTTCGTCGTCATTACTGGTTCCCGTTTTAATCGGTACATACAGCTCAGGCTGGAGGGTGAATTCTACATTTATAGGATCCATCGCACTGGAAGATGCTTATTTGACCCTTGTTTACTATAATTAAACTGTCTGCGCATGTCTCAAACACGTCTTTTCCCCTACCGCAGTACTGCAAGCTGCAATTTACCCATTTCATAATGAGCACCTATACAATTGCCCTCCAATCACATCAAACAATGAGAGTTTACGTGAAATTCACACAGAATTCTGCATTATCATCGCAGTGAAATAGGCAAGTCTAGATATGAATATGTAATATTCTGAGTTCAATACACGTCAATAAATATTATAGAGTATTTACAATGGAAGTAAATGGGGCAAATGTTTAGTGATGTCATGATATGAATTGAAGTAATATTCCAGGTACAATGCAAGTTATAGTCAATCAACAGCATCTGCACCAAATCGTTGCATTTGTGCATTTTGTGGACCACCATAAAATTATTATTTTGGCTCATCCCTCATTTTCAGAGAGAGAGAGAGAAATAAACGTACAATGTTAAAGTAAGGCACTAAAGGTCATTGCAATTTTCATCCCAAAATTCTGCATGTTAAAAAATACGTGTTTTGCATCCGTAGCAAGCATTTTGATAGGAACAATGAAATAAAATATGCCAATTTTTTTATAAATATGTAAAAAGCTTATAATTATATAAGAGTCATAATATTATTTAAAGTAAAATCCTGGGTTCAACACGTTAAACTCAATTTGAAAGAAATGCTGCCATTTTGTTGATCATCACAAAAGAAAAAACCTAAAAAGAAGCAAAACTCAAGGCTCTGGTGAGGTACTTTCAACGGAGGAAATGGGAGGGGAAAAAATTTAAAAGCTTATAAAAGACATATTTTGATTTAATAAGGTAATATTTTGATTCTCATGTAATATTAGGAGATCAGTTCATGTTAATATCAATTGAAGTCATTGGTACAATTTTGCTTATTACCATAAAAAATAATTTAGGCTCTTTGGAAAAAAAAAAGAAAAAGAAGCATTTACAATGGAAGCAAAAAACAAGCAATTTTTTAATAAAGATTTAAAAGCAGAAATGTAAAGTAACAATATGAAAGTAAATCGGAAAAACAAATCGAAATTAGGGTGAGGTACTTTCAATGGAAGCAAATGGGGGAAATTCTGAAGGATTTAAAAGCAGAAATGTGGAGCTTATTTTATAAAAGCACTTAATTATAATGTTAAACTTAAAACGATACACTGTAACCTATATAGCTGTACTGTTTGAGATTTATTGTAAACCATTTTACAATAATTGTATGGTTTTGAGTGTCGCACTTTAATGTTGAAAAACTGAATTTAATTTTACACAGAAAAGGTTAGCAAGTGATTTTTCTTGTAAGCATGCATATTATTTACTTCTTATAATACATACTATTTACTTCTTATTATACATACTCTTGAAACAGTGAATATTTTTAATCTTCGTAGATTGGCCCTATGCACTTCCATTGTAAGTGTCTCACTGTAACCCAGCTTTAAAGAAGAAAAACAAAACAACATGATCAAGTCAAAATTAGTTTTTCTATTAATCAACATTATGGCACAAATACTGTCAACTGAGCTTAACATGTACATAACCCAATATATTTAATTAAGCATTGAATAAAAACGCATTAATGCCAGATGAATGCTGTAGTTGATTGCCTGCTCTGCTCTGATTGCTGCACAATACACTGGTGAACACCACAAATGCCAAGCTGCTCATCACATGGTTGAAACGGCAGCATGCCAGAGGTGACCTTTTCATCCTATCCCTGTCATGCTCCATCATGTCATGCTCCTAACCCACGGCAATCCCACACAGACAGCACTTCTTCAATGCTATTGAGCGCAGTGCACAGCTCTGAGCCCGAAACCACAGAGCAATATGAACACCTGCAAGCACCGAGCGCGTATAGAAAAACACAGCACATGGTGCGGTTGCATATGTAGAGCTTTTAGGAGAGGATATGTAACGCTTGGCTGGTGTCACAAAATATGCAAGGAACATATTGAACGGTGACGCCATCAAGTGGAACGCATCACCACTCTGCTCATTACTGCTTTCCACAAGACATTAGCTCAGCAGTCAGGCGCGCTTTAATTATAGAGGCAGGCTCCAATACCACATTCTGAGTTTAAACGTCAAAACACAGGTGTAAACATTCCCTGAGAGGTGCTTAGCCATGCGGATAAGAATAAAGCCTGTACGAGTGTAAGACATTAAACAATTCCAGTCCTGCGTCATGCTGTTTGTGAAATCAAAGAGAAATAGACTTATCTTTCAGTCTATGAACAAAAACACGCAAATCAATAATGCCCAATTCTCAACTCAGACTAACCGAAATAGTTTTCCCCCCTCTAGTGGCATGTAATCTAATCGAGCCGATCAATATGCATCCTCCCCCTAATCATTACAAGACAAGCAGTCCAGTCAGCTCAGATTTTCAGTATGATTGCAGAAATTCTACAATTGCACTTCCTCCACTGACAAGTCATTTGTAAGAAGAAAGCGAACATTACAAATTAAGTAATTAAGTCTGACTGGAGCAAAAACAAATAGCAAAGCTTTTATCTTGCTTCCAGTAAATGCAAAGTCATTAGTGATTTGGGCTAACAAGCAATTGACAGTGGATTAAATAATTTTAATGAGGTGCAAGACTTTCCTCTAGCCAAATACGAGAATAATTAAATAAGAGTAAAATAAAATGCTAGTTTATGTGACCGAGGCTTCAAATTTCAGTGCAAAAAAAAATAAGAAAATAAAATATAAATAATTAAATGAGCTGAATCATTTAATTAATGCTTATCTCTTACTAACTCGGGGAAGGAAAAGTTGTACTATTTACTTTAAGGAACTAACAAACATTTTAACTCCTGACACTACAGACTTTAAAGTTTCATTTACTAATTAATACAAATGAAGCAACACTAAGACTCTGAGCTTGAGGGAGGATAATGCTGTACTGTCTGCTTACTGAAGGATAATGCACACAGGGCTGCATTAGCATCTACTTCAAAATGCTTTGTGCCGCCTGCAAAAAAAGAGAACACTTCTGTTTAAACCAATAAAAGAGCACCTGGCAAATATGATAAGCTTTTGTGATCGGGCTCTGTGCCAACTTAGTGCGTCATATACCTGCTCATTTATGGCTTGAAGTAAAGATAATCAGCTCTGAACACGTTTGCTGACTCAGAATAACACGTCAAAACATGTTGTGATTATGCAGATCATCAACGTCGACACAAAAAAAAGGAATAAATAATGAATATATAAAAGTTTAAATTTACATCAAAATTACTAATTGTTTAAAACAAAAGACTGTTCATGTTATTGCTGAAGGACACTACATCAACAAAGAGACTGAACTACTTGAAAAGAACATGAAAAGAACACAAATCAGTCCATAAAACAAAGTGCAGACAAATTATGTGTTTTGCCTGCAAGTCACAAGCTAATAAAAAAAAATGCATTCAATAGCTCATGTAATAAATCATTTATCATGCACATATTTATATAACCGCCCATATAAATGTGAAACCGTCCCCTATGGACAGCAGAAATACGGCACTGCAGTGAACCCGTGGATTTGACATATTACAGAAGAGACACATACTTAAAGATCTTTAAATAAGAGTTACTGTACAGCTGAAATATGAGTCTGTATTGTATTTCAAAGTTTTAGCTATGTGCAGAGATTTGAAGCACAAGTGCAATAGATTTCTGGACTGTCACGGAGAACCAACAGCTGGCATGCTGTGTCAAATAAAACAATCCGTGTGCTGGAAGTACTTCTTCCTATAGTGTCAATTGGATTACACATTTCCTGACCTCTGCTCCTGCAGTCTGTTGCTAGCGCTCTAGTTTCTTATGTGATGTTGAGCTGCGATCAAATAAGGACATCTGAAACCTCCTGTCATACTGATTTCTTCCAGTATATGGTATAAAATAATGGCCCTGCAGGTACACAGTTTGGATTTTTGATTGTGTGTGTGTGTGGATTGTAATTGTAGATGGAAGTAAAAGATGCAGCAGGTGTTCTCTGCTGGGTGTGCATGAAGACAGATGAGGTACTCCCATCTTCTATATTGATGATGATGAACCCCCGTAATTCCACACACCTGCACCTTTGGAGACATGGCGAGATGAAGCAGAACTAGGCATTGCAGTGAAGCTGGAAAACTTTTTTTTGTGCTTGAAAAGTAACAAGAAATTTATGTTGTAAGGTTGAAGAATAAAAATAAAAATTGTTTATAACTATTAAAATCTAAACAAATATGCAATTCATAGACACTATGTATTGCATATTTGTTTAGATTTTAATAGTTATAAACAATTTGTTTATTATGGTCACTACATGTCATTATGGTCACAGTCAATATTGAAATCTATTGCTATCAATAGATATCAAAAGTTATCGATTCCAAACACTGACTTGTGATGTGCTCAGCATGCATCAGGTGGTCAGTGAACAGACTGAGGTGTTTAAAATCAAGATTAGTCCTCATGAGAGCCGTCTCACACATCTGAAACACCTTCTCTGCTCTAATGAAGCTGTATTTCACCACAATCAATCAGTTTGAATGTAATACTGTTCCTGCTCCATATTTCAAAAATAAATTGCTACCTTGACAGATTACCTTATTTATGGTTGAACTTGCATGTGGGTTCACTTATTTGCTCTATCCTCTCCAGTCCCCAACGACCACTTTCAGGACACTCTTTCGTGAGTCCTGCTGAACATATCTGAATGTTGCAGCAGGTACACGAGAACATTACTGCGTGAGCATACTTAATTGTATGAGATCAGAGCCATACGCCCTGAGAAATGGAGGGTGACGGAGTGAATTCAAAAAATGGCTGCTGGCAGCCTGTCCCAATATGGACACAGAATGACAATGTCATATAATCACTCATTACAGCAGGTTTCCAAGGTCATAATCGTGTCTCCCGCAGCAACACGTCTGACACAGAAAGCATATATGCTAATGCTGAGACATAGTGAATCAATAACCAAGCTGCTCTATTTTAGTACAGGAGCTAAAACACAGGCAGTGTGTTCGTGTATGCAGAAATATAGCTTGACATGGTTATAAAATATAAATATTGTTGTTTTTTTACAAACATGCGATTTTTTACTTCACAAGATGTTAATTGGATTATTATTTTATTTTTTTAATCAGGTGTTTGGACTCTCATTCTGACGGCACCCATTCACTGCAGATGATCCACTTGTGAATAAGTAACGTAATGCTACATTTCTCCAAATAGAAACAAACTCAACATATCTTGGATGGCCTGGGGGTGAGTACACTTCCAGCAAATTATCATTTAAATTAAAACATTTTGGCTCAAATATTTCTTTAATTTAACCATTTACTAATACATTGCTTATATCAAACGTTGGTCATATTTCATGGAGCAGAGCTAACATTAACTAAAAACAAACAGTTGTATTTGTATTAACTAGCATTAACAAAGATAAATAAATACTGTTACAAATATATTGTTAGTAAATGCATATGACCTTATTGTAAGTGTTACCTATTTTATATTACCTTTAAGTTATGTCCACTGTGAAAGTAGGTCTGGCTATAGCATGATATGCCTTAACTCATTAAATCTGTGAATTGAGGGCTGCTGTCATCCAATCCCATTAGATTAATGCCATCTCATAATCAGATGCTAATTTAATCCCATCATCCATGTAAAGTGATTCATGTTAAAGGTGCCCCATTAATGTGTCTACTGTAATATTCAGCTTCAGATGGTTGGAAAGAAGTTAATTATGAGGAAAAATGAGTTTCACTATCAGTGATACGGATGAGATAGAGGTCGAGAAATGTGATCGATGTAAGTCTGAAAAGAAAGTAAATATGTAACATTAATACTACATTTGAAATATTTAAAAAATAAATGCTACAAAATATTAAACCTCTAAAAAAATTTGAGAATAAGTACCGAGTATAGAACAAAATGTAAGAACATGAATACAGGTGCATCTCAATAAATTAGAATGTCGTGGAAAAGTTCATTTATTTCAGTAATTCAACTCTAATTGTGAAATTTGTGTATTAAATCAATTAAATGCACACAGACTGAAGTATTTTAAGTCTTTGGTTCTTTTAATTGTGATGATTTTGGCTCACATTTAACAAAAACCCACCAATTCACTATCTCAACTAATTAGAATACTTTATAAGACCAATAAAACATTTTTTTTAGTGAATTGTTGGCCTTCTGGAAAGTATGTTCATTTACTCTATATGTACTCAATACTTGGTAGGGGCTCCTTTTGCTTTAATTACTGCCTCAATTCAGCGTGGCATTGAGGTGATTTTGTGTTTGTGGGACTGCTGAGGTGGAATGGAAGCCCAGGTTTCTTTGACAGTGGCCTTCAGCTCATCTGCATTTTGTGGTCTCTTGTTTCTCATTTTCCTCTTGACAATAGATTCTCTATGAGATTCAGGTCTGGTGAGTTTGCTGGCCAGTCAAGCACACCAACACATGGTTATTTAACCAACTTTTGGTGATTTTGGCAGTGTGGGTGCCAAAATCCTGCTGGAAAATGAAATCAGCATCTTTAAAAAGCTGGTCAGCAGAAGGAAGCATGAATTGCTCCAAATTTCTTGGTAAACGGGTGCACCTTGGAGACATGGCGAGATGAAGCAGAACTAGGCATTGCAGTGAAGCTGGAAAACTTTTTTTTGTGCTTGAAAAGTAACAAGACATATATGGTTTGTGGTTGAAGAGGAAAAAAAAATTGTTTATAACTATTGAAATCTAAACAAATATGCAATACATAGACACTATCTATTGAATATTTGTTTAGATTTTAATAGTTATAAACAATTTGTTTATTATGGTCACTATATGTCATTATGGTCACAGTCAATATTGAAAGCTATTGCTATCAATAGATATCAAAAGTTATCGATTCCAAACACTGACTTGTGATGTGCTCAGCATGCATCAGGTGGTCAGTGAACGGACTGAGGTGTTTAAAATCAAGATTAGTCCTCATGAGAGCGTCTCACACATCTGAAACACCTTCTCTGCTCTAATGAAGCTGTATTTCACCACAATCAATCAGTTTGAATGTAATACTGTTCTTGCTCCATATTTCAAAAATAAATTGCTACCTTGACAGATTACCTTATTTATGGTTGAACTTGCATGTGGGTTCACTCATTTGCTCTATCCTCTCCAGTCCCCAACGACCTCTTTCAGGACACTCTTTCGTGAGTCCTGCTGAACATATCTGAATGTTGCAGCAGGTACACGAGAACATAACTGCGTGAGCATACTTAATTGTATGAGATCAGAGCCATACGCCCTGAGAAATGGAGGGTGACATGGAGTGAATTCAAAAAATGGCTGCTGGCAGCCTGTCCCAATATGGACACAGAATGACAATGTCATATAATCACTCATTACAGCAGGTTTCCAAGGTCATAATCGTGTCTCCAGCAGCAACACGGCTGACACAGAAAGCATATATGCTAATGCTGAGACATAGTGAATCAATAACCAAGCTGCTCTATTTTAGTACAGGAGCTAAAACACAGGCAGTGTGTTCGTGTATGCAGAAATATAGCTTGACATGGTTATAAAATATAAATTCTTTTTTTTTTTTTACAAACATGCAATTTTTTACTTCACAAGATGTTAATTGGATTATTATTTAATTTTTTTTTATCAGGTGTTTGGACTCTCATTCTGACGGCACCCATTCACTGCAGAGGATCCACTTGTGAGTAAGTAACGTAATGCTACATTTCTCCAAATAGAAACAAACTCAACACATCTTGGATGGCCTGGGGGTGAGTACACTTCCAGCAAATTATAATTTAAATTAAAACATTTTGGCTCAACTATTTCTTTAATTTAACCATTTACTAATACATTGCTTATGTCAAGCGTTGTTCATATTTCATGGAGCAGAGCTAACATTAACTAAAAACAAACAGTTGTATTTGTATTAACTAACATTAACAAAGATAAATAAATACTGTTACAAATATATTGTTAGTAAATGCATATGACCTTATTGTAAGTGTTACCTATTTTATATTACCTTTAAGTTATGTCCACTGTGAAAGTAGGTCTGGCTATAGCATGATATGCCATAACTCATTAAATCTGTGAATTGAGGGCTGCTGTCATCCAATCCCATTAGATTAATGCCATCTCATAATCAGATGCTAATTTAATCCCATCATCCATGTAAAGTGATTCATGTTAAAGGTGCCCCATTAATGTGTCTACTGTAATATTCAGCTTCAGATGGTTGGAAAGAAGTTAATTATGAGGAAAAATGAGTTTCACTATCAGTGATACAGATGAGATAGAGGTCGAGAAATGTGATCAATGTAAGTCTGAAAAGAAAGTAAATATGTAACATTAATACTACATTTGAAATATTAAAAAAATAAATGCTACAAAATATTAAACCTCTAAAAAAATCTGAGAATAAGTACCGAGTATAGAACAAAATTATGGATTTGATCAACTGGTCTCTCAGCGCGATTGATACCATCTTCTCAACGAGAAGTCTGGGTTCTGGGGAACCTGTTTGTCCTGACGGGACGTTCGCGGCCGGATATACGAGGGATGCGTGGGAGAGGTGGCAAATCGTGTGTCTGGCGGCTCTTTCCGTTGAGGACGCTGAGGATATCTACCTTTTCGGCACCATGATAACAGGTATTCTGCTGATTGGATTAGGCTTTACCCTGGGTTATCGAAAAATTCAGAAGACGGGAACAGCTGTCCAAAGTCTCACAAGGCTGCCCGTTTTGATTGAAGCCGTGGGAAGAGCGGTCAGCAATGAGACTGAGACTATAAACCGGAATATGGATACCATCATGATGAAACTCGCAGCTTTGGAAGTGAAACTTGGATTTCAGAGATCGGAATGGACAAAGAGAATGAGCTGCGCTTTGCAGCTGTTCGCCCCAAAGTCACAACAATTTAATCTTATCTTTTCTGGCTCCCCGTACCGGCGCCTTGGCCAAGGCCGTCTGGATAACCACCCTGAGAGAGCGATGGAGTGGGAATCTCTTCCTCCCTTCCCCCATTACAGACATTACCCCCCTCACCCATTCAACTGCCTCTGTAAAACGCTTTGTACCGCCACCTGTCGAGCAGGTCTGTGACCGGCGCCGAAATAAATGGCACTGGACCGGATGGCTGCTTGCCAGAGCTGGATATGTTCCCCCTGTTGCAATGTCATGTGTTTATGGTATATGTGCTTTTGTGCTGAGGTGTTTTTTTTCTGTTCTCAGACTGTACTCCAAATGGAGCATAGTCTGGGGGTTAAAATTTTTTTCTTCCTCTCTCTCCTCATGTAAAAGCTGTATTTTTCTAAATACCCTGTCTCCTGTTCTGTCTACCCCGTTGTCATATGTATGTTGTGTATGTATGGACAGGTTGATGGCTAATTTCGCTGGTACTTGTTACTAGTGACAATAAAGGGCTACTACTACTACTACTAAAATGTAAGAACATAAATACAGGTGCATCTCAATAAATTAGAATGTCATGGAAAAGCTCATTTATTTCAGTAATTCAACTCAAATTCTGAAACTTGTGTATTAAATCAATTAAATGCACACAGACTGAAGTAGTTTAAGTCTTTGGTTCTTTTAATTGTGATGTTTTTGGCTCACATTCAACAAAAACCCACCAATCTCAACAAATTAGAATACTTTATAAGACCAATAAAAAAAAACTTTTTAGTGAATTGTTGGCCTTCTGGAAAGTATGTTCATTTACTGTATATGTACTCAATACTTGGTAGGGGCTCCTTTTGCTTTAATTACTGCCTCAATTCAGCATGGCATGGAGGTGATCAGTTTGTGGCACAGCTGAGGTGGTGTGGAAGCCCGGGTTTCTTTGACAGTGGCCTTCAGCTCATCTGCATTTTTTGGTCTCTTGTTTCTCATTTTCCTCTTGACAATAAATTCTCTGTGGGGTTCAGGTCTGGTGAGTTTGCTGGCGGCCAGTCAAGCACAGTAACACCATGGTTATTTAACCAACTTTCGGTGCTTTTGGCAGTGTGGGTGCCAAAATCCTGCTGGAAAATTAAATCAGCATCTTTAAAAAGCTGGTCAGCAGAAGGAAGCATGAATTGCTCCAAATGTCTTTGTAAACGGGTGCAGTGACGTTGGTTTTCAAAAAACACAATGGACCAACACCAGCAGATGACATTGCACCCCAAATCATCACAGACTGTGGAAACTTAACACTGGACTTCAAGCAACTTGGGCTATGAGCTTCTCCACCCTTCCTCCAGACTCTAGGACCTTGGTTTCCAAATGAAATACAAAACTTGCTCTCATCTGAAAAGAGGACTTTGGACCACTGGGCAACAGTCCAGTTCTTCTTCTCCTTAGCCCAGGTAAGACGCGTCTGACGACAACTGTAGCCAAATTCCTTGACACGTCTGTGTGTGGTGGCTCTTGATGCCTTGACCCCAGCCTCAGTCCATTCCTTGTGAAGTTCACCCAAATTCTTGAATCGATTTTGCTTAACAATCCTCATAAGGCTGCAGTTCTCGGTTGGTTGTGCATCTTTTTCTTCAACACTTTTTCCTTCCACTCAACTTTCTGTTAACATGCTTGGATACAGCACTCTGTGAACAGCCAGCTTCTTTGGCAATGAATGTTTGTGGCTTCCCCTCCTTGTGAAGGGTGTCAATGATTGTCTTCTGGACAACTTTCAGATCAGCAGTCTTCCCCATGATTGTGTAGTCTAGTGAACCATACTGAGAGACCATTTTGAAGGTTCAGGAAACATTTGCAGGTGTTTTGAGTTGATTAGATGATTGGCATGTCACCATATTTTAATTTGAGATAGTGAATTGGTGGGTTTTTGTTAAATGTGAGCCAAAATCATCACAATTAAAAGAACCAAAGATTTAAACTACTTCAGTCTGTGTGCATTAAATTTATTTAATCAACGAGTTTCACAATTTGAGTTGAATTACTGAAATAAACTTTTCCACGACATTCTGATTTATTGAAATGCACCTGTATTAATTAGGTGGAAGTAAACATTTTAAAAATATTTCTAAGCCACATTATTTCCTGACACAGCCTCATGGGTAGTTTTAAAATGCCTCGAGTTTTATTACACCTTTAAAAATGTGCAAACAAATGCAAACCCACCGATGTCTTGGGACCAAGAAATCAGAAACTGTTAGCTGCTTTACACTCCTCTGTCGACAAATCTCGAACTAAAATAGAAAAAAATAACATACAGTCAGGCGCTTGTTAACTTCTACCACTTTTTTCACTAAAAGTGTTTCTTCTCACCGTCTAGTTGGGCAACACAAGGCCGCTCGTCTCTTATTGTGTCACTGTAGATTTGTGCAGTATTTTGACATTTATTTACTGAGTCAGCCAACCATGTAAACATTTATCTACAGGCACTGAAAATCTCAGAAGACATGCTGGGATGTAGTCTTAAGGGTGATGGGTCTGACTTTAGTTTTATCAGGATGTTTTAGGACACCAAAAAACTAATTTGGCCTTCCATCCAGCTGGCCTGAAATGTCTTCATCTGCCACGCAAACAGAGCCTGGGTCAGGCTATGCACTGTACACTATTTAAAAAAAACTGCTAGCCAAGGTCAGTAGTTTCTTTACAGCAGAGCAAATTTCTCTCGGACGATTCATTTTACACCATTTTATCAGAATTCATAGTGCCTATCGAATCAAACATATTTTAACAAAATATACAGACAACACAAACATGGTATTATAAGTTACACTTGTACATAATGATATGGATGCACACTTAATCTAAAAGTTGTGTTAAACATGTATATAGAATGAGTAAATCACATTGTGAATATTCTCTTTCTATAACATAATGTAAAAGACAAACATCTACATCTATGGATATATAAAGTAGAAGTAATTCACAGTATTGCATCCCTATAAGTCCCTAAGGGGATACGGAGATAGAAAAAGAAAATTATATTTCAATGCTTTCGTGTTCTTGCGGCATGAAACTTTTCACAGGATACAAACTTTTTCATTCTCTCTTTGGCAAAAAAAGTGAAACATTTTGCAAGCAAACACAAAACTTGTGTTGGAAAAACTTTTTTTAGTGCTTTTTCTAGTAAACACATGCAAAAGTTTCTTAGAGGGAACACACGTTTTGCAGGTTAATGGAAAAAATATATTTAATTTCCCTCCCATCTCATATTTTCCCCTTAGGGACTCCTTCTTCCTGTAGTGTAATCTCCTGTTATTTTTGATAAATGTCAATACATGTATAAAGCAATATTTGAAAAACATTATAAAATGTTTGTGTATTTAATTTAATTTGGCCCTAACCGACTAAAATATTTTCACTGATAAAAATTTGAATCAAAGCTAAATTTAGTTAAATTATGACAAAATATTCAATAAATGTGTAGAAAATTTTCATCAGAAGATAAAAAAAAAACGGTGTTAAAAAAACAAATGACCACTGATCATGACTCTCATCGGTTTGGCCATACATAAATACATTCCATTCATAAACTAAGAAATCATTCCAAAAACACAACTGAGGTGATAATCCAGAGCGATAATATTCCACACAGATTCAGTTCAATTTCCGAACACTTCTTTTAACAGATACAATTTTGTGTCAGTCTATGCAGTACATAAGATCCTACCACAGAACCATGGCACAGCAGAATCGAAGAGTTCCCGAGAGATAGGAATAGCATGATCCATTTTATCTGAAACAAGAAAGAAGCTTTTTCAGCTTTGCGGCACAATACTGTTAGGTTACTATAACTTTTACAGTGCTAATAGTGCCTTAGGGCTGCTTTACTCTGATCCGGCGGTTGAAGATGCTATTAATGCCTCACACGAGACATATACCTCCAGAAACACATATATCCATAGTAAGCAGTGTCATTACTGAAGGGACATTACAACAGCAGGACATCCCAACGGATAATCTGCAGGCAAAGACGTACAAAGGACAGAGCTGCGGTTTCTTGGCCCATCACACAGGCAGGAAGACAGGTGCTCAGATCAGCCCGCTGACCTTTACGTATCCCACCTATCCCACAGGAGACGCGGCACGGCGCAAAGCACCACTGATCTTCACACGATCGGCTCTTAATAACCAGCCCCCACCTCTGTACGACCCAGCAGAGATCCAGATGGAGTCACCGGCTCTTTGTCCTGCAGTCGAGGTGTGGGAGTTTAAAGGAGAAGAGGTGAAGAAGTGAAGGCACGGGTGGATGAGTAGGATTAGAGGAGGGGTGATAGGAGCAAAGGAATGAGGATCAAAGATGGACACTTCACAGAAGAGCAGCGGCATAAGGGTGATTCGAGATCAGACAGAAGGTCGCCCGTAGGGAACATGCCGTTTCCATATCCGCGTGTCATTGTCCGAAGGTTCCTCGAAGATCTGCGTCTTTAAGAACACTTGGGCAGTTGGAGGTTGTAGGGAGGTTACAGTATCCCTTTGGGGTCTCTTTGCAGGTGGCTTTTAATTTCGGTGGCGATTTGCATATATTCAATCAGTATGAGTAATTGGAGAAGGAGCAGACAGACCAGAGATGCGACCGATTTCACCGCCGTTTAAAGAAGACGAGTCCACAGCTGTTGAGATCAGCTGATGACACAGATA
>CM049831.1:24517047-24524547 GCA_027422435.1 Schizopygopsis pylzovi
GTGTTATTTCCTACTCTCTACAAATTGTAAAAAATTACAATAATTATATATGCATTCATGTGTGTTTATATATACATATATATACTGTATGTGTGTGTGTGTGTGTGTGTGTGTGTGTGTGTGTGTGTGTGTGTGTGTGTGCATGCATGTATAAATGCACCACTATTGTTTTTGCCTCCATTTTTCATGAGCTGAACTCAAAGATCTAAGACTTTTTCTATGTACACAAAAGGCCTATTTCTCTCAAATAATGTTCACAAATCTGTCTAAATCTGTGTTAGTGAGCACTTCTCCTTTGCTGAGATAATCCATCCACCTCACAGGTGTAGCATATCAAGATGCTGATTAGACAGCATGATTATTGCACAGGTGTGCCTTAGGCTGGTCACAATAAAAGGCCACTCTAAAATGTGCATCTAATATTGATCTAATATTTTATGTTTTTTTAAATGTTGTAGATTTAAGTAGCAAATGAGAATCGCTAAAATTAATGCATATATTTTCAGACAAACCATCTTTATGATTTTCTGTTTTGCTTAAGATAATTAAAGCAAAAGTTTTTAAATAATGAAAGAATGTTAAAGTATGGTTTTTGGGGTAAAAAGTCCATCATTTTGGCAGATTGCACAGAGTGATCTATTGTAATTTACAACTGTTATTACCACCCCGTCCAGTGTGGCAGCAGAGCGCGGGATCGTCAGCTCCACAACAAAAGTAAAAGTGTTACGAGGTGAGTACCCAGTTTAAGCTACAGTGATCTATCAGACAACATTAGAGCGCCAAAACTGTATTTATTGCTTGAATTTCCTAATAAAATTTACAAAATTTGAAATCTGAGGCTAACAATACGATTTATTGGATGGAAGGTGCACTCTCTGTACTGTTCATTCATCAAGTGAAACCTGCATCGATTGGGATTTAATAATCGATATTGGTTCATAAAAATTAATCTATTAGAAAAATTCCCCATTTGTTAGTTCAGTAAAAATTTACGTCAAAAACCAAACGCCGTCTTAAATAACAAAATAGAATAATTTAAAATTAAAGGTATATTAGATTTTTTACTTTAAGTTCATAGTTAAGCTTCCGACTGTCACTGTGGTGTTGAACTATGAAAAGTGACGCACGAAAAGTTACATCGGTTCTCATCATAAAACAATATAATAAATCCATAAACCTATATGCTCATCCATGTAGGTTAATTATTAAAAATTAAAGTGCGAACAAAAATAGTAGCAATTAAAATGTGTTATATATAACTAAAATACTTACAATGACGGGTAATAAATAGATATATAATAGATAATTTTTACGAGACTGTCCGTCAAAATGACGATAAAATGTTAAAGTCTAACGCAACTCATATACAGTATATATATATACACACACACGCATACACACATACATATATGTACACACACACCCACACATATAACATAACACATATATACATATAACACATCTAACATTTGTAGTTAGTAGGGAAAAAAATACACATTCATTCATTCATTCTAGTGGTGTTTGTTCTGTAATTTAGGGGGAAAGTCAAAAATCCAGAGCCCTCACTTTAATTATATTGAAAAAATAGACCACTAAAGAAATGTATGGCACAACATGAGAGTGAAAAGTATGAAATAAAGTATTTCTACTTTTTTATTATTATTATTTATTTTATTGTATATTTTTTTTTGGGGGGGGGGGGGGGGGGTAATTATCCCTTTAAATCTTAAAAAATAAATCTCTAAAGATAAAATGGAAAAGTTCTCAGAAGAGCTTTGTCCTGCTTGGCCAAATGAAATGTATAGAAACTGTATATTTTCCACCTAAGTGTCGATGGCACAAGCTGTTATTGACTTAGTAATCTAGCAGGAGGCTGCTGTCATGTCTATATGAACAACTATTAAGTCTCGCAGTGGTTAGCAGATCTGGCTAAACCTTTAGTCTCTGAAGTTGGAAGATTTGCTTAACTGCTGTGCTACAGCTCCAAGCCCGACACAACCTTTCCCTCATGTTATCACAGCAACCGCAAAGCTCCTGGAAAGGGGTCGTGGGTCACTTCCCAGCAATCCTTACTGTTGCCTCGTGCCCTAAGAGCATTCTGATTGGAGTTTGAGGGTGGGCTGACCCAGACACACTGAAACATGGCCAAAGACATTAGGGGAGAAAAACAGAACAAAAATCATCATCATTCATCTCAAGAGGCCATTGCCGGCCACATACACAACCTTACGGTTTGGATTTCCCTTTGAAGTATCCTCTTCCATCAGCCAGGAGTGAGAATGCAGCTATCATTTCAGACAGGACTTACTGGAAAAGGTGAATATGAGACCACAGAGCTGTCAGCCTTCGCTGATTTTAGACAGCAGACAGCCTGATGCTTATATTTGGGAAATGGCAAGATATTTTATTAATGTTTTTTTTATATATCAGAATATAGAATTATCCTTTCTTGGAATCCTGTATACTATATATTAGGGCAGGGCATTTTTTCTGATTTTATTGATGAATTTGAATGCAATTTCTTTTTTTAATCAAGGAATCACAATGTTTTATACAAATATTAGCAAACATTTAAAATAGACACAATGACGCTATGTCAATGATAAAGGTTAAGAGAAAAAAAAAAACCTGACATAACGTACTACTGTGTGTTTGCATGATGGTGACTGGCCACATGCTGCTATTTTCTTTGTTTTTACAATATTTTCATTGATAATAATAGCCTACAACTGGTTTTATATTTTAAGTCATTTTGAATTTGAATTGCCATGACAGTTTATATTGAATATCTACATTTTCTACATTGAATACATGGCTAAGAAATATTTAGGATTTTTTTATGTAATTTCTGAACATGACAGGACATTTAAGACAAGTTTTTTCATGCATACTTTCTGCAAAGATATTGAAGTGAATTAGTTTAACATTTGCACCTTGTTGACCACTTTATGTTTGCAATAAAACTATTTAATCAGATGGTTTTGCAAGTTACTTAATTGTTTATTGGATCAGGTTATATTTTTTATTTAATTAAACAAAGAAAGAACAGTTATCTTTAATTAGTCAAAAGTTATAAAAAATTATATAATACAATATAATATAAAAAACACACACACACACACATATATATATTCAATATTCGAAAGATGTATTAGGCTACTTTTATCTGTATGACCAAAAATGACGGAGATTTTAAGAGCAAGTGAACGCACCGGAGCCTGTCTTGCAGCAAACGCGCTTCCACACAAACACTTCAATAGCGCACATTTCTCTAGGTTAACATCATATTGAGCGGCCATGTAAAGTTGCTACTACATACATCTTTCAGATGAAAAGCCATATTTGAGGTTGATGAATGATGAATGAGCGTTTGGATCAGGGGCGGCGCTAGGGGTGGGCTAAGGGGGCTGAAACATTCTGAAATGTTTTCAGAAAAGCCCCGAATGTTTTTATGACCATGCCCTGTACGCATCATCATCACTGAGTTTTCATGCGCATTAAAATGATGAACCGCAGTTTACTCCCGTCAGGAACCGCCCACGGAAGCTCGTACTTCTGACTGACATATACACTTGATAATAAACTTCATATAAACTGGCCAATCATCGATATGAAGTAATAGCAGATCTTGGATCTTTGGGCTTAGCCCCGGACATCCACTCACCCTAGAATCGCCTCTGGTTTGGATGTCCTGCTCGATTGTATTACCACACAGACCAGCCGTTAACAATCTGTCCATCACGGACTGCGAGCCTCTAGTTCGAAGACTCGTTCTCGCCCCCTACAGTGCAATTCGGCTAGGTATACATCCGCGCTAAAATATCAGGGTGAAAGTCATCATAGCTTGCGTAGTATAGACTCAGCTCCCAACCCAACTTTGAGAATAGATTAACGGCGATATTTTTTTTATCGCCGATAAGAGTCTCACGTTAACGCAGCACGTTAACGCCGATAACGGCCCACCACTAATATATACACACATATATACACACATATACATATATACACACACATAACATATACTAATATATATATATCATATATATATATATATATATATATATATATATATATATATATCATACATATATATCATATACATATATATATACATACATATATATATACATATACATATACATATACATATATCATATACATATATATATACATATACATATACATATACATATATAACTATATATATATACATATACATATACATATACATATACATATACATATATATATATATACATATATATATATACATATACATATACATATACATATATATATATATATATATATATATATATATATATATATATATACATATACATATACATATACATATATATATATACATATATATATATACATATACATATACATATACATATATACATATATATATATATTAATATATATATATATACATATACATAATATATATACACATATATATACATATATATATATACATATACATATATATATATATCACATATATATATATATATATATATATATATATACATACACACACACATATAACATATAACACATCTAACATTTGTAGTCAGTAGGGAAAAATACACATTCATTCATTCATTCATTTTAGTGGTGTTTGTTCTGTAATTTAGGGGGGAAAGCCAAAAATCCAGAGCCCTCACTTTAATTATATTGAAAAAATAGACCACTAATGAAATGTATGGCACAACATGAGAGTGAAAAGTATGAAATAAAGTATTTCTACTTTTGTATTATTATTATTTATTGTATTGTATTTTCTTTTTGGGGGGGGGTGGGGGAGGGGGGTAATTATCCCTTTAAATCTTAAAAAAATAAATCTCTAAAGATAAAATGGAAAAAGTCTCAGAACAGCTTTGTCCTGCTTGGCCAAATGAAATGTATAGAAACTGTATATTTTCCACCTAAGTGTCGATGGCACAAGCTGTTATCGACTTAGTAATCTAGCAGGAGGCTGCTGTCACGTCTATATGAACAACTATTAAGTCTCGCAGTGGTTAGCAGATCTGGCTAAACCTTTAGTCTCTGAAGTTGGAAGATTTGCTTAACTGCTGTGCTACAGCTCCAAGCCCTACACAACCTTTCCCTCATGTTATCACAGCAACCGCAAAGCTCCTGGAAAGAGGTCGTGGGTCACTTTCCAGCAATCCTTACTGTTGCCTCGTGCCCTAAGAGCATTCTGATTGGAGTTTGAGGGTGGGCTGACCCAGACACACTGAAACATGGCCAAAGACATTAGGGGAGAAAAACAGAACAAAAATCATCATCATTCATCTCAAGAGGCCATTGCCGGCCACATACACAACCTTACGGTTTGGATTTCCCTTTGAAGTATCCTCTTCCATCAGCCAGGAGTGAGAATGCAGCTATCATTTCAGACAGGACTTACTGGAAAAGGTGAATATGAGACCACAGAGCTGTCAGCCTTCGCTGATTTTAGACAGCAGACAGCCTGATGCTTATATTTGGGAAATGGCAAGATATTTTATTAATGATTTTTTTATATATCAGAATATAGAATTATCCTTTCTTGGAATCCTGTATACTATATATTAGGGCAGGGCAATTTTTCTGATTGTATCGATGAATTTGAATACAATTTCTTTTTTTCAATCAAGGAATCACAATGTTTTATACAAATATTAGCAAACATTTAAAATAGACACAATGACGCTATGTCAATGATAAAGGTTAAGAGAAAAAAAAAACTGACATAACGAACTACTGTGTGTTTGCATGATGGTGACCGGCCACATGCTGCTATTTTCTTTGTTTTTACAATATTTTCATTGATAATAATAGCCTACAACTGGTTTTATATTTTAAGTCATTTTGAATTTTAATTGCCTTGACAGTTTATATTGAATGTCTACATTCAATGTCTAAGAAATATTTAGGATTTTTTTATGTAATTTCTGAACATGACAGGACATTTAAGACAAGTTTTTTCATGCATATTTTCTGCAAAGATATTGAAGTGAATTAGTTTAACATTTGCACCTTGTTGACCACTTTATGTTTGCAATAAAACAGATGGTTTTGCAAGTTACTTAATTGTTTATTGGATCAGGTTATATTTTTTATTTAATTAAACAAAGAAAGAACAGTTATCTTTAATTAGTCAAAAGTTATAAAAAATGATATAATACAATATAATATAAAACACACACACATATTTATATATACATACATATTTACACACACACACACACACACACACACATATATATATTCAATATACACACGTGTACATATGTGCGTGTGTGTTTAAGTGTAAGTATTTATTTCTCTGTTGCTGTATATGAAGGCTTTATACATGTAGGTCCATGCGAATCTGTGATTCGCATGGCATTAGCAGGCTGCTGGGTGGATAGACGGCAGGCGGAGGGTTTTCTGACTGAAGGCTCTGACATTGAGTGTTCCTGACAGCTCTGAAACAGGCCACATGAGATGAGCCATGACGCTTTGATTGCTAACTGACACATTAATATGTATTGTGTCTGCAGATGCAATTATATTCAGGGCAATGTGTATTATTATAAATATCAACACCTGGCCCAGATAATTTGAGGGTCCCTGGCCGGCACTCAACCTTGGATTTCAATCTAACTTTCTGAAAACAGGTTCCTGTAATTACCATTTCCATCTGAGAACAAGACAAGAAAAAGAAAGCAGAAAAGAGAGAAGTCCCAGCGTGCGCTTGAATGTGCATGGAAAATGAAAAAACTACTAATGATGTGAATACTGCCATTAACATCCAGATTCAGTATGTGATATTTATAAATATAAAAGTGATGTAGTATTTTGTCATACAACACCGTTTGTTGTCGACAAATGCAGCTTGTAACTGTAAAAAGCTACAGTTTTTTTAAAGCAGCTGAGTTGCTGAGAAATATTTAGACAAGCAGCATCGCTACAATCAGGACAACGTAGAAAGAAGAGAACATCTATAAGTGCATATGCATAAGTGCATACGGTATGGGCAGCTTGCATGTTTTGGAAGGCGCTATGAATGCTGAAAGGTATATAAAGGTTTTAGAGCAGCATATGCTCCCCTCCAGGTGACATCTATTTCAGGGAAGGCCTTGTGTATTTCAGCAGGACAATGCAAAACCACATACTGCAGCTATTATAACTGCATGGCTTCATAGTAGAAGAGTCCGGGTGCTGAATTGGCCTGCCTTCAGTCCAGATCTTTCACCTATAGAGAACATTTGGTGCATCATTAAACTAAAAATATGTCAAAGACAACCACAAACTCTTCAGCAGCTGGAAACCTATCAGGCAAGAATGAGACTACATTCCAACACCAAAACTCCAGAAACTCATAACCTCGATGTCCAGATGTCTTCAAACTCTTTTGAAAAGAAGAGAAGATGGTAAACATGCCCCCGTCCCAACTATTTTGAGACCTGTAGCAGGCATCAAATTTGAAATGAGCTCATTCAGTGGATAAAAGTGCAACAT